>SJYC01095928.1:0-55771 GCA_006408675.1 Madoqua kirkii | reverse complement strand
TGGATGGCATCACAGACTCAATGGATGTGAGTCTGAGTGAACTCCGAGAGATGGTGATGAACAGGGAGGCCTGGTGTGCTGCGATTCACGGGGTCGCAAATAGCCGGACACGACTGAGCGACTGAACTGAACTAAAGTAAATGTTTGTTGAAAGGAAAGAGTATACAAATCCCTGGATGGAGGTATTCAAGGAAGATCTTCACAGAGGAGCCGAATTGAGCTCAGTCTTAGAAGGACAATTAGGACCTGGATAAGCAGTTAATTATGAAAGTAGTTTAATTATTGAGTGCTTACTGGCTGTCAGCTCTTGCCCACGGCTGCTGTTAAATCATTTAAAACCCATGACGTTTCTGAAAGATGCTTACCAATAGAATCCCCCCTTCAACGAGGAAAAACGAAAGCATAGAAAGACTGGGAAGCTTGTGAAAGATCCCAGAGTCCATTAAAAGCACGGCCAGAATTCCCACCCAGGTGGTGTGGCTTTGTAGCCTGTCCCTTTGTAAGTGAGCAAAATTACCTAATAACTGGTGTATCCTCAGTGTATGGCACAGAGTTGTTGTTTCATCACTCAGCCGTGTCTGACTCTCTGTGACCCCATGGACTGCAGCACACTAGGCTTCCCCGTCCTTTACCATCTCCCAGGTTTACTCAAAGTCATGTCCATTGAATTGGTGATGCCATCAAACCATCTCATCCTCTATCATCCCCTTCTCCTGTTGCCTTCAGTCTTTCCGAGCATCAGAGTCTTTTTCCAGTGAGTCTGTTCTTTGCATCAGGTGGCCAAAGTTTTGGAGTTTCAGCTTTAGCGTCAGTCCTTCCAATGAATATTTGGTGTTGATTTCCTTTAGGTTTGACTGGTTTGATCTTCTTGCAGTCCAAGGGACTCTCCAGAGTCTTCTCCAGCATCACACTTCAAAAACATCAAGTCTTCAGTGCTTAATCTTATGGTCCAACTCTCACATCTGTACATAACTACTGGAAAAAAAAAGCATAGCTTTGGCTAGTTGGACCTTTGTTAGCCCAGGAGTTTGGCTAGATGGACCTTTTTTGGCAAAGGAATTTCTCTGCTGTTTAATATGCTGTCTAGATTTGAAATAACTTTTGTTCCAAGGCCAAATGTCTTAATTTCACAGCTGCAGTCACTGTCTACAGTGATTTTAGAGTGCAAGAAAATAAAATTCACATCTGTACATAACTACTGGAAAAAAAAAACATAGCTTTGGCTAGTTGGACCTTTGTTAGCCCAGGAGTTTGGCTAGATGGACCTTTTTTGGCAAAGGAATTTCTCTGCTGTTTAATATGCTGTCTAGATTTGAAATAACTTTTGTTCCAAGGCCAAATGTCTTAATTTCACAGCTGCAGTCACTGTCTACAGTGATTTTAGAGTGCAAGAAAATAAAATCTGTCACTGTTTCCATTGTTTCCCCATCTATTTGCCATGCAGTGATGGGACCAGATGCCATGATCTTAGTTTTTTGAATGCTGAGTTTTAAGCCAGCCTCTTCACTGTGCTCTTTTACCCTCAACCAGAGGCCCTTTAGATCCTTTTCACTTTCTGCCTCATCTGCCTGTCTGAGGTTATTGATATTTCTCCCAGCAAGCTTGATTCCAGTCTGTGATTTGTCTAGCCTGGCATTTCACGTGATGCATTCTACATACAAATTAAACAAGGTGACAGCATACAACCTTGATGTCCTCCTTTCCCGATTTCGAATCAGTCTGTTGTTCCATGTGTGGCTCTAACTGTTGCTTCCTGAGCTGCATACAGGTTTCTCAGGAGGCAGATAATGTGGTCTGGTATTCCCATCTCTTTCAGAATTTTCCACAGTTTGTTGTGATTCACACAGTCAAAGGCTTTGGCATAGTCAATAAAGCAGAAGTAGATGTTTTTTTCTGAAATTTTTTTGCTTTTCCTATGATCCAGTAGATGTTGGCATTTGATTTCTGGTTCCTTTGCTTTTTCTAAATCCAGCTTAAACATCTGTAAGTTCTCAGTTCACATACTACTGAAGCCTAGCTTGAAGGATTTTGAGCATTATCTTGCTAGTGAGTGAAATGAGTACAATTGTGCTGTAATTTGAGCTTTCTTTGGCTTTGCCTTTCTTTGGGATTGGAATGAAAGCTGACCTTTTCCCGTCCTGTGGACTGTGGCGTCCTTAGCGGCTTGCAGCAGCCCTGCAGACTGCTGTTGCCACTGTGTCCCCAGGACTGGCCTTGCACATAGTAGGTGCTTCATATATAGTGAATGAATGAATACCTTTTTCCTTTGGTAAAATAAGGGATGAAAGGCAATCCAGTTAGAGGGGAGAGCAAAAGCAATGACAGAGAGGAGGAAATACCCTTGGTGTGTAGTGATAAGTAGATTTCTATGTAGGGCAGCAATGGACCATGGAAATGACAAGGCGGACTGGAGCCAGCCGGAGTCATCTGGGCTTTGCTTGGTTTGGTTGTTATCAAGGCCATGAGGTTTGCATGTATTATCTCTGGTATACTGTACAGTTTCATATGGTGAATATTGTGTGACTACCTAATGGTGAAATGCAGTCTAAATAAAAAAATCTGTCTGCAAATTTTTTCTCAGAAGCCCTTTGACTAGCGAGTCAAGACTAGAGGAATGACGTGCCTGTGGAAGTGGAAAGGGTTAGAATTTTCTGAGCAAGATATCAGCATAAGGAAGTGGGAGGCATCCTGGCCTGGAAAAGAGGAGGTGAATGTCTGTTTCAACAAGGGTTAGTCATTGACCTCTATTTCCTTTGCTTTTCAGAGTTCTAATAACAAAACAGAGCAGTTTAGATCACTTTAATAATATATTTGGAATTTTCTGAGCAACTTTCTGTTTCTTATAAATTGAAGATATTTCAATGCATTTCATTATGTTATTACCCTAGAATGCCATATCTGGAACTGGGGGAATGTTAATAATCAAAGGGAATCTTCCCTGAGAATTCAACCACAGGAAAGGACAAAAATGAACCCAAATCCCTCAGTGTATCATTCTTCTCCCTCCTGACTGTTTACAATGTGTATTTCTTCTTAAGTCTTGGGTATCCTAAGAAAAATCCTCTGTCTGGGAAAATGGAAATTAACCCAGCTAGTATTTGGATTCTTGCTGATAATAAAGTCAAGAGAAATTATTCTTGTGTTACCAATAGGCTGAGAGTGTAGAAGTTAAAATCCATTAAAAATGAAACAAAACAGGGGGATTGTTCCTGAAAGAAGGTGGCTTTGTGAATGCATGTGTGGCTCTGGTTTCCAGGGGGATTGTGTGGTCAATCAATCTCTCTGAAGATATTTGGCTTAACTTAATGATATTTTCACTCATCCTGCTTTTATTTCTCAGCTCAGCCAGAGGAGGCCATATCAGTTCTAAACAATACTGAGGTTAGACCTTTATTCTGTTGTGTTTTCCCATCTATAAACTCTTATCAGGGTTTGAAAAAAAAAATAATCGTTTTGTTAGTGAAAGTCTGTGCCTGGTGAAAAATACACAGTGGGACTTCATTTGAAGAATTACCCAGGATTAAGGAAAAATTGCCCTTCGTAGAAACTACTGTCAGGAATATCTGTGTGTAAACATATTAGACAGGAGGGTCCATGGGCATTTTTGGGACAGTGTTTGATATAAACCCTGGGAGAGAAGTGAAATAACAAGGATGTAATGATTTGTAGAGTTTATTCAGATATGTTTGTGTACATTATCCCATAGGAACCCTTATAAAAATTCACATCAAATTGGGGAGTTGTTATCCTCCTTTTCATATGAGGAAATTGAAGTTCAAATGGGTTAGATGCCTAGCCTCTAGCCACCCGTAGAGAAAGTAGGAGCAGGGAGTCAAAGCCAGATCTGTCTTTCTCCAAAAACTGTCTTCTTAACCACTGAATTATTGATAAATAGTGATTCTCAAAGGTTTGTTTCCTATAAAAGCATCATTGTCTGTGATGGACCAAGCCTTGCTTCTCAGGAAGTCGTGATGGATTGATGGCTCCTAGCTTCTAGCATATAACACATCTCCCTGAGCCTGCCACCTACTACAAAATGTAGTACATTTTGAATAGTACAAAATATACTATTCATTCATTTTATTCTTGCAGTCTTTAAATTTCAAAAGCATTCCAATTTAGGAATGAAAATATCCAACATGAGGGACAGAGTTGGATAAGGGAGTGGACAGGCATAGGCCAACTGTGACTCTGCCTCTGAGAAAGTTAGCTCATCTTTTTGAGACTCAGCTTCCTCACTCGAATGATGGAGCTCACAGTAATACAAACCACATATTTTTTGTAATTATAAGTGTAGCAATTTCTATAGCCCAGGCCATTAGAGATGGCAACAAGTGGCTATTGGATGAAAAGAGAGATGAGTAAGACAGTCTCTGTGTCTTAAGAAAGTTAAAAACTCATTGTCCAAGGGTCGGGGAAACAGACACCTAATCAGTATCCGTCCAGTTTCCGTAGATGCAAAGTGAAGGAAATGATACTGTTTATCTCTTAGGGCAATGGTTAGATGGGATAAGGCCTGGAGAACACTTAGAATATTGCCTGACTACGCAGTCAGTGTTCAATGCGTTCTAGCTCTACTAATTATCCTTAAAGCTAACATAGTCTTGCACCAGTGTTGTGGTTTTCAGAAGAGGGCCCATTGTCAGGACAAGTCAGAGGAGGCTTTATAAAAACAGTAGCACCTGAACTGATGTTTTGATGACTGTATAAGAGCTTGCAACACTATCTAAAATTTTGCTTCCTGATAGTTTACTTTCTAAATAAGCTGTGGTGCAGTGGGGTGAAAGCTGGTAAAACGGGAGTGTTGGCATGTGTGGGTGTGAGGGCAGAAGGGAACGTGCCGTTGCCAGCAGTCTTGAAATTTGTGAAAACAAAGCACACCGCAAAATGCAGATTAAAGACAACACTGATCCCTTTGCTGCTAACCCACTACATAAATAGGAACCTTAGCACATGTTTGGAGGCAATATTCTTTGGGTTTTAATTGTAAAGAAAACAGATAAAATAGAACAAAAGCAATCAGATCCTGGTTTATGACTTACTAGCTAGGTGATCTTGAAATAATGACATGCCTTTCTGAGATTTCACTTTCTCAAATCTTCAAAGGAAGTAATGATTACATACCTTGAAGTATTGTTGTAAACATTTGGGATAATACAGATAACATGTGTGATGTATTGGTTGTTATTGTTGTCCAGTTTCTCAGTTGTGTCTGATTCTTTGCAACCCCATGGACTGCAGCATGCCAGGCTTCCCTGTCCTTCACTATCTTCCGGAGTTTGCTCAGACTCATGTGTATTGACTCAGTGATGCCATCCAGGAATCTCATCCTCTGTCACCCCTTTTTCTTCCTGCTCTCAATTTTTCCCAGTGTCAGTGTGTTTTCCAGTGATTTGGCTCTTTGCAGCAGGTGGCCAAAGTATTGGACCTTCAGCATCAGTCTCCGCAATGAATATTCAGGACTAATTTTCTTTAGGATTGACTGGTTTGATCTTGCAGTCCAGGACTCTCAGGAGTCTTCTCCAGTACCACAATTTAAAAGCATGAATTCTTCAGTGTTTGGCCTTCTTTATTATGGTCCAACTCTCACATCCATACATGACCACTGGAGAAACAATAGCTTTGACTAGACATACCTTTGTTGGCAAAATGATACCTTTGCTTTTTAACATGCTCTGTAGATTTGTCACAGCTTTCCTTCCAAGGAGCAAGCAGCTTTTAATTTCACGGCTGCAGTCACTGTCTGCATTGATTGTGGAGCCCAAGAAAATTGTCACTCTCACTTTTGCCCTATCTGCCATGAAGTGATGGGACTGGATGCCATGATCTTAGTTTTTGAATGCCTTGTTTTAGCCAGGTTTTTCACTCTCTTTCACCTTCATCAAGAGGTTCTTTAGCACCTCTACACTTTCTGCCTTTAGAGTGGTATCATCTGCATATCTGAGGTGGTTGTTATTTCTCCCCACAATCTTGATCTTGGCATATTGGTAGATTCTCAGCAAAAAAATAAAATGTTATTTATGTATTTAAAAATTGAATTATAATTTATATTTGCATATAAATACGTAGTTATACACTTACATAATATATGATGTGTGTGTTAGTCACTCAGTCTTGTCCTACTCTTTGTGACCCCATGGACTGTAGCTCATCAGGCTCCACTGCCCCTTCTTACTTATAATTCTCCAGTTAAGAATACTGGAGTTGCCATTTCCTTCTCCAGGGGATCTTCCCGAATTTGGGTTTCCTGCATTGCGGGCAGATTGTTTACTGTCCTAGTCACCAGGGAAGCCCATAATATATGATATATAATATAGTCATACTTCTATTTGTAATTATAGCTAAGTGCCTAGACTGTGCTGAGGACTCTTTAGCAATTGTCTCTTTTAATCTTCTCAGTAAGTACATGGGGGGAAAAAATACATGAGTACATAGGGATATTATCCTTATTTTGCAGAAAAGAAAATTCAAGCTTAGAAAATATATGGCTGTCTCAATGGGATGGTGACATGATTGATGGAAAGATGCCAGTAGGCTCAGTTGAGGATATTAAGCTTCTTTAATCACGAAGGACATTGAAGCATACAGAGGTGGTATAGTGAACAGCTCTTAAAGCAGCTGCTCCAAGAGAGAGATGTGGATTCTCTGGTCTCTGCATGTGCACCTTGGGGCAGGCAGCTGTGGACGCATCACCTGTGTGAGACAAGGATTCAACTGAGTACAAGACACTGCCTTACAGTTCTCCAGGTGGGGTTTCATTTCCAGGCACTTCTGCCTCTACACCTCCCTGTTCTCGAAAGAAATTCTGTCGACCTCCTGGCTGGCCTGTTCACCAGCCTTGAGTGATGAGTGCCAAGCAACTCCAGAACATTTCTCATAGGTGACTGAGACGCCAGATGTGGGTCCCTCAGGAGCATTCCCTGTGGGGAATGGGCGTTAGATCCGTCTACAGTTCACTACTGCAGTGGTCCCCAACCTATTTGGCACCTGGGGCTGGTTTCATGGAAGACAGCTTTTGCATGGAGCAGGAGAGCGGTGGGATGGTTTTGGAATGATTCAAGTGCGTTGCATCTATTTTTGTGCTTTATTTCTATTATTATTACATCAAGTCCACCTCAGGTCATCAGGCATTAGGTCCTGGAGGTTGGGGACCCACGCCCTAGTGTACAACTTGCCGAAGATCATACAATCAGTGCATGAGAAAATAAGAGCTTCCAGGTGATTTGTGAGACTCCTGGGTGCTCCTAATGATCACTCCTATTCAAAGTTAAGATGTGGATTGTGCATATAATTTGCCAGTTAATTAAGAGCTGAAGGAGGGAAGCAAAAACATCACCTTCAAAACAACAGAAATTAGATATTCTAATAGAAAATTAGCATGTCCTGATGCTGTTAGAAGTAAGGATCCAAATGGCTAAAGAGAGCTGACCAGGGGCTACAGTAACTGCTGAGAAGATACATTCCAGGTAGGCCAACAACTCCTTCCAGGAGGGCTTACTGCCTTCCTGACACCATCAGGCTTCCTGTGTCTCAGCTGAAATGTCCTCTGAGCTCATAGTCCTCTGAGCATGAAGCTGCCTATCAGACTCCAAAACAACACATGGGAAACAACAGCAACTTTTCACTTTTTTCTCCATTAATCTTTTATTGTTTGGTTTAGCAGTATGCGACTGATTTGCTCTGGCTCCATAAAGAATAACAAGTGCTCAGCCTAAGACATGCTGTAGGAATGTGAGGAATTTTTCTCCCGCTTTGCCAAAATGACCGCTGGCTTGCGGAAAAGTTTAGAATGAGTGCTGAGAAGCAACTTACAGAGGAGGATGTGGTCATTTCTTGAGCATAGAAAATTGTGAGAAAATACTCAGAGTTGAGATAATACAAAAGAGGTGGTGAATTAGATTAGGCTTCCAAAAGCTTTCCTAAGGAGCACACCTTAAGACCTCATTCAGCCAGCTGCCTTCCATGGTCCCTTGACTAACTGACTGACATCCAGGTACCAGTCTGCTCTGCTCTAGTAAAGGGCTGAACAGTCAGCACCTGGGAGGTACCTGTATAATCCTGTCATGACTCCCAAACTAGGAGTAAGACAAAATGTGTTTTGCTACTGAAACACAAAATGTGTTTTTGCTACCTGGCATCAGGTCCCATCACTTTATGGCAAATAGATGGGGAAACAATGGAAACAGTGAGAGACTTTTGTGTTTGTGTGTTCGGGGGGGGCACTCCAAAATCACTACAGATGGTGACTGCAGCCAAGAAATTAAAACACACTTGCTCCTTGGAAGAAAAGCTATGACCACCTGGACAGCATATTAAAAAGCAGAGACATTATCAGCAACGGTCCATTTAATCAAAGCTATGGTTTTTCCAGTAGTCATGTATGGATGTGAGAATTGGACTATGAAGAAAGCTGAGTGCCAAAGAATTGATGCTTTGAGCTGTGGTGTGGAAGAAGACTCTTGAGAGTCCCTTGGACTACAAGAAGATCCAACCAGTCCATCCTAAAGGAAATCAGTTCCTGAATATTCATGGGAAGGACTGCTGCTGAAGCTGAAACTCCAGTACTTTGGCCACATGATGTGAAGAACTGACTCAGAAAAGACCCTGATGCTGGGAGGGATTGAAGTTTGGAGGAGAAGGGGATGACAGAAGATGAGATGGTTGGATGGCATCACTGACTCAATGGACGTGAGTTTGAGTAGGCTGCAGGAGTTGGTGATGGACAGGGAAGCCTGGCGTGTGGCAGTCCATGGGGTCAGAAAGAGTTGGACACAACTGAGCGACTAAACTGGCTGACTGAAGGGACTGGGTAGAAGATGATTCAGCCTTCAGTTGGCTGCCCACCTGTCTGTCCAGCTAGAGATAGGGAACTGAATTCATGCTAAGGTCACCTCCACTGGGGAAGAAAGGGTGGTACACCATACCTTCTTCCTGATTACTTTCCCCCTTCTGTCTGCCTAGCATACGTTTAATCAGCCATAGAGAGCCACGTGGCTGCTCCTCTAGGAAAGGGTCTTCCTCAGGCATACTTGAGAGCTCCTGTAGGCCTGTGTGCTCGCTCAGTCACTTAGGTTGTGCCTCACTCTTTGTGAACCCGTGTATTATAGCCCATCAGGCTCCACTGTCTGTGAGATTTTCCAGTCAAGAATAGTGGAGTGGGTTGCCATACCCTTCTCTTGGGGATGTTTCCAACCCAGGGATCGAACCTAGGTCTCCTGCATTGCAGGCGGATTCTTTACCGCTGAGCTAGTGGGGAAGACCATAGCTATCACATTAGTCCTTAAATGGACTCCTTGTGTTACAGTGATTCCCTGACAAGTCGACTTCCCCTACCATAGTCAGCATGGGATGGGGAACAGTGGTTTCCTCATCTTTGTACTGCTCCTCACTAGTAAAATGCATTTCTTGACAAAGGGTTTTCAATAAATGTTTATTCGATGAATAAATATTGAAAGCTATTGCCTTTACTCCACTCATTGATTCTTTTCACAAGCTCACCTGACTTTTCTTTGTTTGGGTCTGCATATCTGTAGCCTGCTGAGACCTCTTACCTACTAGGCTGTATCAGTAGCTGAAGTGTTCTCTGAACATCTCAGTAATTATGATGAAAATAACTTTAACAACCTGACAAAATGAAATAAAATCCATGTGAATAATTTTTTCATTTAAAAAAAAAAAAACTTTAACAGTCTGTAACTATACCTGGGAGCCATGAGGCTGCCTGAAATACCTCTAGCTGAAGGAGGTAGCATTTACAGAGACTCAGGACCCAGTCCATGAAGCAGTGCTTGGTTTGGTTTAGTGCCAGAGGAACTTGCAGTGAGAGGTAACTCAGCTTTGGGTTTGAGATGTTCTTCCCCAGCTAAAGATGACATATTAAAGAAGGGATTTGGTCATTAGGAATGTTCTTTGACAAATATTTGTTGCTATATGACCTCTAGTTGTCTTCAGTTTGAACAGCTTCTGTTAAAGCAGAATAAGAGCAAAAACCAGCAATAGGAAGGAAAAAAGTTCATTGAGCTGCATAAGCAAAGTAGTTTATCTAGCTTATATACCTGTAGTTTGCAAAAGGAAAATGTTTACAGTAGTATACCTAACCAATTACATTGCAAAAAAAATTTACTTAAAAACAACAACAACAGGCACAAAAACTTCCAAGTATCTGTCCCCTCTCCATTTATGGATAATTTCTGCCCTGAGACCTAGGTCTGAAGGACAGGGGTCTCCAGAGTTGGTTGCCAATATCTGAATCGGATTCAGTTCCATGTGATGAACCAGCTCTTGGAGTCCCGCATGCCCTCATTGTCGTCGTCTTTGGGTTCAGTGCCTTGCCTCTGTAGGTTCTGAAATGAAGAGGGGCAGCCACACGAGAAAGCCCAGCACTGCAATAAAGGGGGCTCATTATCCAACACAGTTTTGCGATTTCAGGTCAGCAGCATGTATTGTCTTAGAAAGAACATGGGCTTCGCAGTCAGGTAGACCCAGTTGAGTTTGAAACCCAGCTTGTCAATCATTCCCTTCTTATCTTGGGCAGGATTTGTGAGCGCTGTCTTCCCAGCTCTCCTCATCTCCTCCTTGGGCTGCCATGATGGCTGTCTAAGAAAGATCCTCCACACTCAAATTATACTTATCTTCCAACATAATTTCCCAGCAACTCTCTTATTAGCTCCCTTATTGCATAACTAATTACCATGGACCTAACTGCTTCAACCGACACAGGTTTATCACCTCACAGTATCTGGAGGCCTTAGGTCTAGTCACGGGTTGGTTGGAACCCAACTGCATTAAGTCCCCACAAGGCTCAATCAAGGTGTCAGCCAGGGCTGTGATCTCATGTGAGACTTGGAATCGTCCTCTGGACTCACATGGTTGTTGCCAGTATTCAGTTTCTTGTGGTTTTAGGACTGAGGTTTTTAGAGGTTGCCCACAGTCCTCTGGGTCTCCCTTGTGGCTCAGGTGGTAAAGAATCTGCCTGCAATGCAGAAGACCTGGGTTCTATCCCTGAGTTGGGAAGATTCCCTGAAGAAGGAAAGGCTACCCACTCCAGTATTCTGGCCTGGAGAATTCCATGGACTATACAGTCCATCGGGTCATGAAGAGTCGGACACGACTGAGTCCCTTGACATGTGGAACTTTCCATAGGTGGTTCACAGTTCCAAACCAACCTGCTGTTTTGAAGCCCAGTAAAGAAAGTCCAGTTTTTATGTATTTATTAACATAATCACGCGACTTAGTTCTCATCACCTTTGCGGTAATTTGTGGTTGAGAAGCAAGTCACGTGCAAAGAGAGGAAATTACACAAAGGTGTGAACATCTGGAGGTAAGGAGGAGCATTAAGGATCACCATAGGACCTGCCCATCATACTTTCAAAGTGCACCAAGCCACAGTGTGTCCTGTCTGTGTCTGTGTTGGTTGTTAATTGTTTCAGTGAAATTCGTTTCATCTTCCCAAAGAAATCAGAATTGGCAAACAGTTGGGAAAGTGAGAGCTGTTTTCACATTCCTCCCCGGTGTAGAAAAAGATAGCTGATGCAGCGTTTTTGTTTTCTGAGATTGCAGACTCAGTCTCAAAATTCTTTGAAGGACGATGCAGAAGAGAGAAACTACAGTTAGATCAGTGTTGGGAGGTGTAACGAAACCCATTTGCCTCCTTGAACTGGACTGTACATCCTGATGAGCTAGGGACATGGGTTTGCCCAGCATCATATAAAGGGAAGTGATGTCAGCCTGGCGCCTGCGGTCCTTAACACACCAGCACCTTTAGTAAGGACAACGATAATTCATGTGGAACTAACAGAAATTTCCACATATAAAGTGTGTCTTTTACTTGGTTCCTTAACAGGAAACATAAGAGAAAAACCTTAAAACTAACTAGATGACAATGCAATAGAACACAATTATGCTTGCAAAGGTGGAAAAGAAGTATGAGTTGTGTAACTAGAGAAACTGTTAACACAACAGTTAAGAAAGTATATGAGTTTGAGTTCCTTGGGAAGGGGAAATGTATCTGTAAATAAGTTTATTCCTCTGGCAATGTTTGCTTTTCTTTGTATGCATCTCCATGTGCTGAGAGTTTTCTTATGATGCTTTTATGATTGTATGAGTGAATTACTAGGAATAGTATTAGTTTCATTATATTCTAAGCCTTATAAGAGATAAAAGAACCCATCCTGTACCTGTCCTTGGGCTCAATTTAAGTTAGAGAAAAAAAATTTCTATGTAGAAGAAAAAGTTCTTATAAGATGGCAGAGACATACTATTGACTAAGGCTCATTTATTTTAATAGAGAACCTTAGTCATGGATTCTCAGTGAAAAGCATTCTGTACTAAGTGCCATTTTAGCAAGACCTTATTCTTCTAGCTGCATAAGGGATCTCTACAGAATAAGAAACAAGAAAAGGTTATTTTACTGGCCAAAATAGAAGAAAGATATATATATATATATATAGATCTATTTAGATGTAAGTACATATAAACACATGTAAATAGGTCACTATGGAGAGCAACCAAGCTGGAATATATTTTCTACCTTTAAAGAGTTGACACAGTGCAGGTACTTAGTAAGCATGTAATTAATATTTACATATTTCAGGAACAGGGTTTGGCACTAAAATGACAGTATTTGTCTATAATCATTTGAACCAGGGGAATGGAAATTGTCAGAAAGCTTCCCAACCAGCGTTGTTAAATCTGTAGCCTTATTTTAACCCTGGAGACTAGGGATGGTGGCTCTACAGTCTATTCTGTGGAACAGAATGCATAAAGGGTTTGTAAATACATATTTATGGACTTATTTTATATAATTTCAAGGTTGAGAGTGGTGGAATGTTTCTCAGGATCTTATTATGAATAAACGATGAACGTTTCACCTCATCTCAAAAAATATAATGATGTAATACTGAGATAATTTTAGAAAAATACACTGCAAGTAGGATATTGTCTTTTGAGCGTGTGGAATATAGTAAATGTTGGTGGCTCAGGTGGTAAAGAATCTACCTGCCATGAGGGAGACCTGGGTTTGATTCCTGGGACAGGAAGATCCTCTGGAGAAAGAAATGGCAACCCAATCCAGTATTCTTGCCTAGAAAACCCCATGGCAGTCTGGAGAACTCCAGAGGCACCTGGCAGGATATAGTCCATAGTGTCACAAAGAGTCAGACATGACTGACTGACTACCTACCAGTTACGTAGGGCAGTTGTAATACAATATTTAAAGTTAATAAACTGGGTGACTTAATGCAACAGACGTCAACTATCTCACAGTTCTAGAGGCTAGAAGTAAGTCAATCCGGCACTGGCAGGGCCATAGTGTCTTGGAAGATCTAGAAGAGTATCCTTTCTTGCTGCTTCCTGGCATCTGCTAGTTTCCAGGAATCCTTGGCATTTCTTGGCTGGTAGAGGCTTCACTCCAGTTTCTGCCTCCGTCACCATAGAGCTGTCTTCCTCTGTGTGTGGCTATCTCTGTGTCAAGATTCCCCTTTTAGGGGCAAACCCTATCCAGTATGACTTAACTCAGTTTAACTTAAGGTTAACTTAACTTTGACTTACATCTATAAAGAACTTATCTCCAAATAAAGTCACATTTATAGGTACTGGGAATTAGGACTTGAACATATATTTTTAAAGACAGTTCAACCCACAGCAATCACTAATTGGCTTCTCTTCTTCTGAGCTACCCTGTGATTGAAACTTAGTCATTCTCTTTAGGGAGAAGCACTTTGAAGATAGATGCTATAATCAGAATGCCCCAGTTGCTTTAGGTCTGGTCTACTCACTTTAGTAGACTTCACTTCCATGCATTATCCTGAACTCAAGGCATAACTCCAAAGAAGTTCAGAAAGCAGTGACAAGGACACACATGATTACACCAAAAGTCAGAACAGAAAGAGTACAACACAGATGAAGTTAGGAGGAGATCTAGATTAGGGAAATGACCAAGCTACTGAGAAGGTGATCGTGGGAGGGCAGTAGCAATTTGGGGGCAGAAGCAGTGTTCACAGAGGCTCAGAGATTTAAAAACAAAAACCAAACAAAACACAGGACATGTTGTACGGCTAACTAGTGTCCAGAATACAGAATCATAGGTTTTGGCCTGTAGGTAGGTCTTCATTTTTTCGGAAGAAGAAAAGGAACTGCCTGGGCTTTTCCTGTCTCTTTTTATTGCTAGGTGATGAACAGGCCGAGTGTCTCTAGATCCATGCATGCATCTATGTTGCTAAGGGATCTATATGTGTACAGGTGTGATAAGAGGATGGATTGATAGCACTGGATTAATGGGCTTTGGTAATAAGATGTTAACTCTTACAGCAACACTGTGATTTTGATTGTGTTGATATCCCCATTTTTGTGGTAACTAAACTGTGACTTAAAACAGTAAGAAATGAATTCAGGGTTGCACAACTCTGGTAAGTGTTGGGTGTATATATTATGGTTCTTCAGAAAAGCAGAACCAGTGGGAGAGATACACACATATATAAACACATACACCCAGAGAGATTCATTTTAGGAATTGGCTCATACTATGACTATGGAGTCCAAGAATTGCCATGATTTACCGTCTGCATCTCAGAGAACAGGAAAGTTGGTGGTGTAATTCAGTCTGAGACCAAAGGTCTGAGAAACAGAGAGCTGATGTCCAAGGGCAGGAGAAGATGGATGCACCAGTTCAGGCAGAGAGAGCAAATTGCCCCTCTCTGCCTTTTTGTTATGTTTGGGCCCTCAGTGAATGGAATGATACCCACCCATCTTGGGGAGGTTCATCTACTTTATTTGCTTCACGATTCAAATACTAACCTCTTCTAGAGACCCCATCTTAGACATACCCTGAAATGATGTTTTACCAGCTGTTTGGGGATTCCTAAGCCCAATCAAAAGTTCACACAAAATTAACCATTACAGACCAGGAACTGAACCCCAATTTGGCTGGTCCCAGAGCACACACAGTGTGCTGGGCTCCAAAATCACTGCAGATGGTGACTGCAGCCATGAAATTTAAAGCCGCTTAATCCTTGCAAGGAAAGTTATGACCAACCTAGACAGCATATTGAAAAGCAGAGACATTACTTTGCCAACAAAGGTCCATCTAGTCAAGGCTATGGTTTTTCCAGTGGTCGTGTACGGATGTGAGAGTTGGACAATAAAGACAGCTGAACGCCAAAGAATTGATGCTTTTGAACTGTGGTGTTGGAGAAGACTCTTGACAGTCCCTTTGACTGCAAAGAGATCCAACCAGTCCATTCTGAAGGAGATCACCCCTGGATGTTCTTTGGAAGGACTGATGTTGAAGCTGAAACTCCAGTACTTTGGCTGCCTGATGGAAAGAGCTGACTCATTGACCCTGATGCTGGGAAAGATTGAGGGCAGGAGGAGAAGGGGATGACAGAGGATGAGATGGCTGGATGGCCTCACCGATTCAATGGACCCGGGTTTGGATGGACTCCGGGAGTTGGTGATGGACAGGGAGGCCTGGCGTGCTGCGTTTCATGGGTTGCAAAGAGTGGGACATGACTGAGCGACTGAACTGAACTGAATTTAGAGCACACACTGGTAACTGCACACCATAGTTTGTGGTTGAGCTTGGGGAAACCAGCACTTTGGTGCTATGCACTTAGCTGTATTTGTTCTCAGTGTGAGTTCTCTCTGTATCATCTTGGGACTAATGCCTGTGTGTAGGGAGACTTTTGAAGATAGCAATAATATCTGTGCACTTTAGATGAAATGTATCTTGGATCAAAGATGTACAAAGATGGCTCTTGCTTCTCCATTCCTGTTTATAAAAATTGGCGAATTTGCTGACAAGGGAAATAATGGCCAAATGACTCCAGTAGATAAGATAATTTGAGAGTAAAAATGAAAATACCTTAGAGACTTTTACAGTATTTGTTTTATAGATAAAGAATAAGAAATTAAGAGACTCAAAGTGATTTTTCTTTAAAGTGTATGACATGTAATTGTTGATCAGTAATTTTTAAATAATAAATAAAATGTCCAAATCAAAAGGAAAGTTAGTGGCCAGATAAAGACTATTTGAGGCTTTTTCACTCCAAGTTCAGTGTATTTTCTGCTATATTTTTTCAAAAAGGAAATTGGCAAAGATTTGGAAAGAAGGAGCAAAGTAAGGTGAGGACAGGTGAGACAGAGAGATGGAGGGAGATGTCTGTTGCGTGCACACCTCTGGGGAGGGAGGCACTGAAGGGAGCTATTCTGAATCCTGTGCGTCCACTCTAAAAAGTGCAGCGCCTTTAGTCATTAGAGGCAGTGCTTTAGAAGGGAAGTAGCAATCAGAAGAATGCAGTTTCAGGGACTGCCCTTCACAGACGCCTCCCGTGGCACTGTGCTGTCATTAATACCTGTCTCATCCTAGTCTCCTGGGCTTCATGACTGCTTCATGCCACTTGAGGAAAGAATGTTGCTAATTGTGCTGAACACGTTCAGAGATGGCATCATGGAGCAAGACCGGGCAACCCCAGCCCTAATGGGCTTGACTGTGGTCTCTGGAGTGAAAAGCGTCTCTCAAAAGCTTTTGCAAGACAGCTCTTGGGAGGCATGGTAGGAAGATTTAGGGCCGCAATTGGAAGGGTCGATGTCTAAGCTTTCCAGTGGCTTCTGACACCTCAGATGGATTCTAGGTGGCTCCCCAAGGGGTACAAGTCTAACCGTCATCCGCATAAATGTATCTCTCTCTGAGTAGGGGCCCATCCTTCTCTAAAGAGAGCTCAGCGCCAAGTTGTAGAGGTAGGACCAACAAACCACGTGATGAGTGAGCACTCCCTGCTGAGTTGCCTGCCTTTGATGGCCTATTCAAAGTACAGAGAGAGAAGAGACCAAAGCAGGTGACAGTGATTAGGATTTAGGAGGGGAGTGTGGCAGAATGTGACGGCACCTGGCTTGCTCTGGAGAAATGGACAGTTGGCATTAGGATGGATTCCAAGGCTTGAGAACAGCCTGCGGGGGCGATGGGAGGGCCCACACAGTGGCTTGAATGGAACAGGAAATGTGTGTTCCATTTGATTATATCAAACTGTTTTAGTTTGTCTTGAATACACCCTATCTCTTACCAATTTCCTTCATTAGCAAAAAAAAGGATATTAAGCCTCAGGCTCAGTCTTTACAGCTGTCATTAACATTATTTTATTTCCATTTAATTTTTATGGCTAACTTCTATAGGCAAAGGATTACTCATTTTCCATTTTTAGTACTAGTATAAATTTCTTTTCAAATATAAATATGTGGAGTAGAAAGAAGTGAGGCAGTTCAAAGAAAAAGGTAAAGTAAATAAGAATTCAGGGTGTATCTAGATTTGGGCTTCTCTCATAGCTCACTTGACAAAGAATCTGCCTGCAATGCAGGAGACTTGGTTCAGTCCCTGGGTGGGAAAGATCCCCTAGAGAAGGAAATGGCAACCTACTCTGGTATTCTTACCTGGAGAATCCCACGGACAGAGGAGCCTGACGGGCTATAGTCCATGCAATTGCAAGAGTGGGACACAGCTTAGCGCCTAAACCACCCTGCTGCTGCTGCTGCTGCTGAGTCGCTTCAGTCATGTCTGACTCTGTAAGACCCCATGGACAGCAGCCCACCAGGCTCCCCCGTCCCTGGCAAGAACACTGGAGTGGGTTGCCATTTCCTTCTCCAGTGCATGAAAGTGAAGTTGCTCAGTCGTGTCTGGCTCTTGGCGACCCCATGGACTGCAGCCCACCAGGCTCTTCCATGCATGGGATTTTCCAGGCAAGAGTACTGGAGTGGGGTGCCACTGCCTTCTCCTAAACCACCATATAGATAGATAAATGTGTGCCAGTGCTGTGCCATTGATCAGAGTTTGGGAAGAGCACTGTTGACAAGTGGCCGTTGTGAGATGTTGATCCTGGTCTTTCAATTTCTCATCCTTTTTCCATTTTCCATGGATATTCTAGCAAAATGGAACTGCTGTTTGTTCCCCATAAACCATCCATACTTTTACCCTTACTTATCCCTCCTGTCGGTCTATCTTCCAAGTGAAAATGCTTTCTCTGGAGCACTCAAACCAGCCTAGCACTGAGTACGTGCCTATCTGATGAATAAATGAGTGTAAGAAGGAGTCCATAAATCAGGTGTGACTTTTGAAAAAAATTGTCTTGTGATAGGATCTGAACTAGAGTAATGGCAGTGACAAGCAAGAGAAAGGGCCAATCCAGGTGACATTTCAGAAATAAGGAATCAGATTTAGGTCACTGCTCCTTAGGCTTGAATCTGCACACCAGGCATGTGGGCGTCTTGTGGAAATGCAGATACCGATTCAGGAGGTCTCGCATGAGGCCTGAGGTTCTGTATTCCTCATGGGCTCCCCAGGGATGCTGACATTGCTGGTGGGTGGATATATGTCGAGTTGTGAAGTTTTAGTGATACTGGAGGGGTGCGTAATGAACTCCTCTTTTTAATATTAGTTTATTTACTGATTTGGCTTCACGGTCTTAGCTGCACATACATGATCTTCATTGAGTCATGTGGGGTCTTTCTCACAGTGGACAAGCTCAGAGGACATGTGGGCTTAGTTGCCCCCTGGCATGTGGGATCTTAGTTCCCCGACCAGGGATCTAACCCGTGTCCCTTACATTGCAAGACTCTCAACCACTGGACAACCAGGAAAGTCTCTCTTGTGGTCCTTAAATTTAAAAAAGAAAATAAATACTATTTTAAAGATGAAGTTTGAAAGAAAAAACTCCTAACCACTCAGGGAGATTCCTTTTTCCTGTGAAGTTTACCGTGTTTTCCAATTCTACAGTCTCCTCTTTTACTTCTGTAACTCCGTTTTGGTCACGTTTTGTTCTCCTACGTATAGAGGCCTGATTGGCCCATAATAACCACTGATCAGAGGAACGCTGTCACGTATTGCATAATCATGATTTCAGTAAAGTAAGCTTGTTTGCACTTGAGTGAAGTTGCCCAGAGTAACACAATAAAGGGCAAAGCTCTTCCACAAACTCAGGTCATTGACATGGGCACTTAACCCTTGTCACTCGTTGCCATCCAGGAACAAAATCTCTTTTTAATATTAGTTTATTTACTGATTTGGCTTCACGGTCTTAGCTGCACATACATGATCTTCATTGAGTCATGTGGGGTCTTTCTCACAGTGGACAAGCTCAGAGGACATGTGGGCTTAGTTGCCCCCTGGCATGTGGGATCTTAGTTCCCCGACCAGGGATCTAACCCGTGTCCCTTACATTGCAAGACTCTCAACCACTGGACAACCAGGAAAGTCTCTCTTGTGGTCCTTAAATTTAAAAAAGAAAATAAATACTATTTTAAAGATGAAGTTTGAAAGAAAAAACTCCTAGCCACTCAGGGAGATTCCTTTTTCCTGTGAATGTTTACCGTGTTTTCCAATTCTACAGTCTCCTCTTTTACTTCTGTAACTCCGTTTTGGTCACGTTTTGTTCTCCTACGTATAGAGGCCTGATTGGCCCATAATAACCACTGATCAGAGGAACGCTGTCACGTATTGCATAATCATGATTTCAGTAAAGTAAGCTTGTTTGCACTTGAGTGAAGTTGCCCAGAGTAACACAATAAAGGGCAAAGCTCTTCCACAAACTCAGGTCATTGACATGGGCACTTAACCCTCGTCACTCGTTGCCATCCAGGAACAAAAACTCTCAACCTGAATTGTTCCTCTAGCTCCTGGGACTGTTGGTGGGAGATTCTATAGGTCAAGGTGGAGGCTCTGTGGGTCACCGGGGAGGCTCTGTGGGTCGTGGCCATTTGAGTGTTGCAGGGGTAAGACTTCTTCTCCCCTTCTCCTCTGTCCTTCGTCCCCAGGAGCAGAGGGAAGAGACCGTAGTGTCAGCCAGGCACTCCCCTGCTGCTGAGGGCTGCCTCCCTTCCAGAACCTGGTGATTGTTATTTTACAAAAGTGCATTTTGGGGGACGGGCAGATCCCTGACAGCCCGCTAAAGTAACAAACACAGATTTCAGTTCCCTCCCTCCCCCTTAGTTACAGACCTTACTTGGCTTTTTCTTTTTCTTTTTACATTTTTATTTTAGGTTTAGCAGCTTCAGTCAAAAACCACAAATTAAGTTGTGTAGCACAGTCTTCCGGCTCCTATGCTGTCACTAGGCAGTAATTACCGCTCGACATCCTTCCCCAACATTGACATTTTCACCAGCCTGAAAAACCAAAACACGTTATTTGTTTTAGGTTGGTTTTCTTCAATTAATTTTAATAATTCATGTGCTGTTTTTCTTAATTTCTTATTTGCATGTTTTATGTCTGTTATTTAATTTTTGTGGTGTTTCTCAGAAATATGAAATTAGCTATTCCAGTTCAGAAGATTCAGTGTGTCACACAGCATTATAGTGGTTAAATACCAAGACTAGAACCTAACCTTGCTGGTTTAGAGATAATTAGTGAGAAAGAATCAGGACTTATGGCCTCTTTAGTATATTAAATTATATGCATTTTTTCATTGATCATCAAATTAATGGATGTTTACTGTAGAAGTTTTACAAACACTGAGATTTTAAAGAAAAATAAGATAATCCATAATTATATGAATCACAGTTAATAAGAATTACTCTATAGTATACTTCTTTCATAGTTCAGTTCAGTCACTCAGTTGTGTCTAACTCTTTGCAAGCACATGGACTGCAGCACGCCAGGCCTCCCTGTCCATCACTAACTCTTGGAGTTTACTCAACCTCTTGTCCATTGAGTCAGTGTGACATCCAACCTTCTCATCCTCTGTCGCCTCCTTCTCCTCCTGCCTTCCAACTATTTCCCAGCATTAGGGTCTTTTCCAGTGAGTCAGTCCTTCACATCACATGGCCAAAGTATTGGATCAGTCCTTCCAATGAATAGTAAGGACTGATTTCCTTTTGAATAGACTGATTGGATCTCCTTGCAGTCTCCAAGGGACTCTCAAGAGTCTTCTCCAACACCACAGCTCAAAAGCATCAATTCTTCAGCTCTCAGCTTTCTTTATACTCCAACTCTCATGTCCACACATGACTACTGGAAAAATCACAGCTTGGAATAAACGGACCTTTGTTGGCAATCTTGCAGTCTCCAAGGGACTCTCAAGAGTCTTCTCCAACACCACAGCTCAAAAGCATCAATTCTTCAGCTCTCAGCTTTCTTTATACTCCAACTCTCATGTCCACACATGACTACTGGAAAAATCACAGCTTGGAATAAACGGACCTTTGTTGGCAAAGTAATGTCTCTGCTTTTTAATATGCTGTCTAGGTTGGTCACAACTTTTCTTCCAAGGAGCAAGCTTCTTTGAATTTCATGGCTGCAATCACCATCTGCAGTGATTTTGGAGCCCCCAAAATAAAGTCTGTCACTATTTCCATTGTTTCCCCATCTGTTTGCCATAAAGTGAAGGGACCAGATGCCATGATGAATGTTGAATTTTAAGCCAGCTTTTTGACTCTCCTCTTTCAACAAGAGGCTCTTTAGTTCTTCTTCAGTTTCTGCCATAAGGGTGGTGTCATCTGCATATATATGAGGTTATTGATATTTCTCCCAGCAATCTTGATTCCATCTTGTGTTTCATCCAGCCCAGCATTTCTCATGATGTACTCTGCATATAAGTTAAATAAGCAGGGTGACAATATATAGCCTTGATGTACTCCTTTCCCAATTTGGAACCAGTCTGTTGTTTCATGTCTAGTTCTAACTGTTGCTTCCTGACCTGCATACAGATTTCTCAAGAGGCAGATCAGGTGGTCTGGTATGCCCATCTCTTTCAGAATTTTCCACAGTTTGTTGTGATCCACACAGTCAAAAGCTTTGGCATAGTCAAAAAGCAGAAGTAGATGTTTTTCTTGCCTTCTTGATGATCCAAGAGATCTTGGCAATTTGATCTGGTTCCTCTGCCTTTTATAAATCTAGCTTGAACATCTGGGATTTTATGGTTCATGAACTGTTGAAGCCTGGCTTGGAGAATTTTGAGCATTATTTTGGTAGCATGTGAGATGAGTGCAGCTGTATGGTAGTTTGAACATTCTTTGGGATTGGAATGAAAACTGACCTTTTCCAGTCATGTGGCCACTAACTGAGTTTTCCAAATTTGCTGGTGTATTGAGTGCAGCACCTTCACAACATTATCTTTTAGGATTTGAAATAGTTCAACTGGAATTCCATCACCTCCATTAGCTCTGTTCATAGTGCTGCTTCTTAAGGCCACTTGACTTTGCATTCTAGGATGTCTGGCTCTAGGTGAGTGATCACACCATCATGTTTATCTCCGTCACGAAGATCTTTTTTGTATAGTTCTGTGTATTCTTGCCAGCTCTTGATATCTTCTTCTTCTGTTCAGTCCATACCATTTCTGTCCTTTATTGTGTCCATCTTTTCATGAGTGTTCCCTTGGTATCTCTCATTTTCTTGAGATCTCTAGTCTTTTCCAGCCTTCCCCCCACCCCCTACCCCCATATTTCTTTGCATTGATCACTGAGGAAGGCTTTCTTATCTCTCCTTGCTCTTCTTTGTTAATCTGCATTAAAATGGGTATATTTTTCCTTTTCTCTTTTTCCTTTCACTTTTCTTCTTTTCATAGATGTTTGTAAGGCCTCCTCCAACAACCATTTTGCCTTTTTTCATTTCTTATTCTTGGGAATTGCCTTTATCCCTGCTTCTTGTAATGTCATGAACCTCTGTCCGTAGTTCTTCAGGCACTCTGTGGGATCTAATCCCTTGAATCTATTTTTCACTTCCACTGTATAATCGCAAGGGATTTGATGAGGTCATAGCTGAATGGTCTAGTGTTTCCCCACTTTCTTGAATTTAAGTCTGGATTTGGCAATAAGGAGTTCATAATTGAGCCACAGTCAGCCCCCAGTCTTGTTTTTGCTGACTATATAGAGCTTCTCTATCTTTGGCTGTAAAGAATATAATCAATCTGATCTCGGTATTGACTTGCACCCAAGTTTGGTACTGCATTTCGGACTCTTTTGTTGACTATTATGTTATGGCTACTCCATTTCTTCTAAGGGACTCTTGCCCACAGTAGTAGATATAATGGTCATCTGAGTTAAATTCACCCATTCCAGTCTATTTTAGTTCACTGATTCCTAAAATGTTGATGTCCATTCTTGCCATCTCCTGTTTGACTACTTCCAATTTGTCTTGATTCATGGACCTAACATTCCAGGTTCCTATGCAGTATTGCTCTTTACAGCATCTGACTTGACTTCCAACAGCAGTCACATCCACAACTGGGTATTGTTTTTGCTTTGGCTCCATCCCTTCATCCTTTCTGGAGTTGTTTCTCCATTGATTTCCAGTAGCATATTGGGCACTTACTCACCTGTGGAGTTCATCTTTTAGTGTCCTATCTTTTTTCCTTTTCATACTTTTCACGGGTTTCGCAAGGCACAAATACTGAAGTAGTTTGCCATTCCCTTCTCTAGTGGACCACGTTTTGTCAGAACTCTCCACCATGACCTGTCTGTCTTGGGTGGCCCTACTTGGCATGGATCATAGTTTCATTGAGTTAGACAAGGCTGCAGTACATGTGATCAGATTGATTAGTTTTTTGTGATTGTGTTTTTCAGTCTATCTGCCCTTTGATGGAGAAGGATAAGAGGCTTATAGAAGCTTCCTGATGGAAGAGACTGATGGAGGAGGAAACTGGGTCTTGTTCTTATGGGCAGGGCCATGCTCAGTAAATCTGTCACATATAAATGAAGTAAATAAAATTTAATCATTTCTAACAACTGAATCATATTACATTTATATAACTTTATCTTTTCCACTCTAAGCATCTTTTTTCATGTTCATAAGCATTCTTTAAAATGATTTTAAATGCATAATATTCCTACATGTGTTACTAGTAAATCATAAGGATCTAATACCCAAAGAACAAAGCCAGTGCAGGTGATGTAATTCCCGCTGAACTATTTCAAATCCTAAAATATGGTGCTGTGCTGTTAAAGTGCTGCACGCAGTATGCCAGCAAATTGGAAAACTCAGCAGTGGCCACCAATCCTAAAGAAAGACAATGCCAAAGAATGTTCATACTACTGCACAATAGCACACATTTCATGTACTACCACCGTAATACTCAAAATCCTTCAAAGTAGGCTTCAACAGTGTGTGAGCTGAGAACGTGCAGATGTTTAAACTGGATTTAGAAAAGACAGAGGAACCAGAGATCAAGTTGGCAACATCCACTGGATCATAGAAAAAGCACAGGAATTCCAGGCAAACATCTACTTTTGCTTCATTGACTACACCAAAGCCTTTGTATGGATCATAACAAACTGTGGAAAATTCTTACAGAGATGGGAATACGAAACCACCTTATCTGCCTCCTGAGAAATCTGTGTGCTGGTCAAAAAGCAACAGTTAGAACCGGCCAAATTGGGACTGGTTCCAAATTGTGAACAGAGAAGGCAATGGCAACCCACTCCAGTACTCTTGCCTGGAAAATCCCATGGATGTTGGAGCCTGGTAGGCTGCAGTCCATGGGGTCACGAAGTGTCGGACACAACTTCACTTTCACTTTTCACTTTCATGCATTGGAGAAGGAAATGGTAACCCACTCCAGTGTTCTTGCCTGGAGAATCCCAGGTACAGAGGAGCCTAGTAGGCTGCTATCTATGGGGTCGCACAGAGTCGAACACAGCTGAAGCGATTTAGCAGCAGCAGCCACATTGGGAAAGGAGTACATCAAGGTTGTATATTGTCACCCTGCTTATTTAACTTAAATGCAGATTACATCATGCGAAATTCCAGGCTGGATGAAGCTCAAACCAGGATCAAGATAATGGGAGAAATATCTTTAGCCTCAGATATGCAGATGACATCATCCTTATGGCAGAAAGAAAGAGGAACTAAAGAGCTTCTTGAGGAAAGTGAAAGAGGAGAGTGAAAAAGCTGGTTTAAAACTGTATAGTAAAAATACTAAGACCATAGCATCTGGTCTCATGCTGGTAAATAGATGGGGAACAAGGGAAACAGTGACAGGCTTTATTTGGGGGTGGGCTCCCAAATCACTGCAGATGGTGACTGCAGCCATGGACCTAAAAAACGCTTGCTCCTTGGAAAAAAGAGTCATGATAAACCTAGATAGCATATTAAAAAGCAGAGACATCCATTTGCTGACAAAGGTCTATATAGTCAAAGCTATGTTTTTTACAGTAGTCATGTATGGATGTGAAAGTTGGACCATAGTGATGGCCGAGCACTGAAGAATTGATGCTTTTGAACTGTGATTTGGAGAAGACTCTTTAGAGTCTCTTGGAGAAAAAGGAGATCAAACTAGTTAATCTTACAGGAAATCAACCCTGAATACTCATTGGAAGGCTTGATACTGAAGCTGAAGCTCCAGTACTTTGGCGACCTGATGTGAAGAGCCAACTCTTTGGAAAGATCTTGATGCTGGGAAAGATTGAAGGCAGGAGGAGAAGGGGACAAGAGAGGATGAGATGTTTGGATGATATCACTGATTCAATGAATATGAGTTTGAGCAAACTCCAGGAGATTATGAAGGATAGGGAAGCCTGGTGTACTGCAGTCCATGGCGTTACAAAGAGTCAGACTTGACTTAGCAACTGAATAATAGCAACAACAAATGAGTTATAGTTCATCCAGCCCATGTCTATGTCTGAACAAAGAATAATTTGAGAGTTTGAGAGATGTCATAGTTCTTTTCAAGTTGTGTGATCAAATATCAAAATATATCTTAAATAGATCCTGTTCTCTAATTATTATCATTATCAATAGCTATCACATATTGATCTCTAAGTATTAAGCAACAAGTACATTTTCTGGTCAATATTTGCAACTCTTTGAGTTGAATACAGTTTTCTCTGCTTCATAGTTATGGAACCAAAGTTAGAAAAAAAAAAGAAAAAGAAACTTGTGAGTGGCTAAGCTTAAATTCCAGCTATATGTCTAATTCTGCCATCTATGCTCTTAACTACTACACTCTGCCATTTAATATTAGCAGTAGATTCATTTGTTCCTTTCCTGAATGTATTTATTTTAACCCCATGTGCCTCCCAAATAACATGATTTTTAATCAGTATTTTCATTATAACCTAATGTGTATGTACTCTTCCCCAGTTCTGCTCTGAAATACACAGAAGCAAAAGTCATAGTACTTGCTGAAGAGCTTCAAAATCTCTCTAGGGGTAAACTGTCTATATATGTGCAAGCTTTAGATGCATAAAATCCTTAAGTATCCTTATAAGTTAGTAGGATAAGAGCTATCCCATAGTAGTCCAGGAATAATTTCCAAGTTCTTAATATGGTTTAGAGGAATGATATATCATTGTAGGACAGACTAGCCTGGAATATTCTACTAGGTGCATAAGTATCTGTGATGTAGAGAAAAGACATTTGCTGGTAAAAAAAAATAGAATATATTTTTAAAATTCGAAGCCCTGCTCCTTTAACTTTGGTATTCCTGAATTTTTTAACAAGATCATATTTGGTGTCTTTCTTTTAAGATGATTCTGTTGGCTAGTTATTAGATTGTGTTAATCTCTGGGGATTCACTTAAAACCAATATTATATATAATCCAAGACTCCATTTTAGCTAGTGAGGTACTTACATCTAAAATTGCAGATTTTGGTAATATGTAGCCTGAAAATTTTTTTATGGAACTTAGTCATCTGCTTCTGTATTATGAATAGCTCTTCAAGCACCTGCAAATATAATGCTGGTTTTTTTTTTTTTTTTTTGAGGGTGCCAGTTATCTGCCAGACCTAACCAGATAATCACATAGTGGGTGTAGGATTTAAGGAAATTCATTCCAATAGCTATGAGAAAAAAAAAACAGATCAATGTGGCATTATATTTAATCCATTTTCATCTTATTACCAACTTGCCTCAGGATATAAAATATGTACTGACATGAGATCTGTGCATTATGTAGTTATTTAATTTTCTTTGAATGCTCTTCTGTAAAACAAAAAGTTGATGTTGAAAACACGGGATGGTTAGTCTCGTTTGCCTAGATGGTTTGGCAGTTCATGACCAGCATTGTGAAGGACTTAACTGTATTAGGAACATTGAGCTTTCGAGCTGAAAAAAAGGTCTGAGCTTGGTCAAGTGTGGTTCTCAAACTTCTGTGTGTGAATTCGCCTGAAGACCTTAGCTTGCTGGATTCCCCCTCAAAGCTTCTGATTTAGGTGAGGCCTGAGAATATGCATCCTAATGTGTTTTCAGGTGAGGCTGGTGTTGCTGATTTGGGAACTGTAAGAACCACCATTCTAGTTTAAGGCTTTCTTTTCACCAATGAGAAAATTGAGGACCCAAGAGAAGTCATCCATGTACATGTATAAGTCAGATCCTGTCCCTTTGCTCCTAAAAGGGACCCTTCTGTGGTTTCTTGTTGTACCTGGAATAAAATTCCCTGTCTTTATTATCCAGCATATCCATCATTCCTGGTTTCTGCCTCTCTCTCCACACCTTGGTCTGTATAGAGACTGTACTTCATTTTAGTTATTTAAGGGCCATGTTCTTATTTCAGCATGCTGCTGCTGCTGCTAAGTTGCTTCAGTCGTGTCCTACTCTCTGCGACCCCATAGATGGCAGCCCACCAGCCTCCATCATCCCTGGGATTCTCCAGGCAAGAACACTGGAGTGGGTTGCCATTTCCTTCTCCAGTGCATGAAGTGTAAATTGAAAGTGAAGTCACTCAGTTGTGTCCAACTCTTAGTGACCCCATGGACTGCAGCCTACCAGGCTCCTTCGTCCATGGGATTTTCCAGGCAAGAGTACTATTTCAGCATAAAAAGCAATTAAAATAGCAACATGGCACAGAACAAAGAGTGGAGATTTGATATATAGAGGCTTTCAATAAGATTTTTAAATGTTTACCGTTTCCTTGGGACTCCAAATGTAGGTAATATTAGCCACATGCTTAGTGATTTTTTCAGTCTTCACTTCCATGTGGTGGGTCCATCTTGATTTTTCTATATGTTTAATTTGACAGAGAAATTGATTTGCATTATAATAATGGCTAATATTTATAGGTTGTGTGCCATATACCATGAAACGTATATAACAAACTTTATCATATTTTATCTTCATAAAAGCCATATAAAGTAGGTATTACTCATATCTGTTTTACTAGTGAGGGAACTGAGACTTTGAGGATTAAGTAACTTTTTGAATGTCTCAAAGCTAATAAGAGCAGTATTGAGATTTAGACTCTTATTTCTCTCTCTAGAATCTCTATTCTTGGACTCTGAACTATACTGCCTCAATTATATAGTGAAATAACTACTGTGTCTGTCTAAAGAGCCTCAACCGGTCAAACGATGAGAACCTGTTCTTCTCGATGCTATTTTATCAGAAAAGCAGGTGGTATCAGGAGGGGAGGGTGGAGGGAAGGGATGATTTTCAGCATAAAAAGCAATTAAATAGCAACATGGCACAGAACAAAGAGTGGAGATTTGATATATAGAGGCTTTCAATAAGATTTTTAAATGTTTACCGTTTCCTTGGGACTCCAAATGTAGGTAATATTAGCCACATGCTTAGTGATTTTTTCAGTCTTCACTTCCATGTGGTGGGTCCATCTTGATTTTTCTATATGTTTAATTTGACAGAGAAATTGATTTGCATTATAATAATGGCTAATATTTATAGGTTGTGTGCCATATACCATGAAACGTATATAACAAACTTTATCATATTTTATCTTCATAAAAGCCATATAAAGTAGGTATTACTCATATCTGTTTTACTAGTGAGGGAACTGAGACTTTGAGGATTAAGTAACTTTTTGAATGTCTCAAAGCTAATAAGAGCAGTATTGAGATTTAGACTCTTATTTCTCTCTCTAGAATCTCTATTCTTGGACTCTGAACTATACTGCCTCAATTATATAGTGAAATAACTACTGTGTCTGTCTAAAGAGCCTCAACCGGTCAAACAATGAGAACCTGTTCTTCTCGATGCTATTTTATCAGAAAAGCAGGTGGTATCAGGAGGGGAGGGTGGAGGGAAGGGATGATTAGGGAGTTTGGGATGGACATGTACACACTGCTATATTTAAAATGGATAACCACAAGAACCTATTGTATAGCACAGGGAACTCTGCTCAATGTTATGTAGCAGCCTGGATGGGAGAGGAGTTTGGGGGAGAATGAATATATGCATGGTTGAATTCCTTTTCTGTCCACCTGAAATTATCACAACATTGATTGAATTGACTATACTCCAATCTAGAATAAAAAGTTAAAAAAATATTAAAATTAGGTTACGCATTCAGAAGAAGAAAGGGAACTTTTAGCTTGAAAGAGACTTTACAAAGACATATAAAGTAATTATTTGGGGGTATGAACAACCTAGATAGTATATTCAAAAGCAGAGATATTACTTTGCCAATTAAGGTCTGTCTAATCAAGGCTATGGTTTTTCCTGTGGTCATGTATGGACGTGAGAGTTGGACTGTGAAGAAGGCTGAGCGCCAAAAATTGATGCTTTTGAACTGTGGTGTTGGAGAAGGCTCTTGGGAGTCCCTTGGACTGCAAGGAGATCCAACCAGTCCATTCTGAAGGAGATTAACCCTCGGATTTCTTTGGAAGGAATGATGCTAAAGCTGAAACTCCAGTACTTTGGCCACCTCCTGCGAAGAGTCGACTCATTGGAAAAGACTCTGATGCTGGAAGGGATTGGGGGCAGGAAGAGAAGGGGACGACCGAGGATGAGATGGCTGAATGGCATCACGGACTCGATGGACATGAGTCTGAGTGAACTCCAAGAGATGGTGATGAACAAGGAGGCCAGGCGTGCTGCAATTCATGGGGTCGCAAAGAGTTGGACATGACTGAGCAACCGAACTGAACTGAACTGAAGTATGGTCATATTAAAACATAGCGCAGTACCTCAAAGTGTTGTGCCTTTTATCTTGATAACTGAAGAGTTTATGTGTGAGTCAATAGAAGAAAGACATTTGGTCTACTTTACATGCTATATCTCAAATGTTTTTGAGAGTGGTTTATCCCTCATATGTTCTTAGTAATGGAAAAACCTAATACACTGAGATTGCTTTTAAGGCTAAAGGCATTTCAGAAGCAGTGGCCCGTAGGCTAAGAACCGTAGAACCTCCTTTAGTCTGAAGTTACAGGAAGATATCAGACAAACACTATTTCCTTTGAAAATTTTTTGTGATCAGGACTTAATCATTGGTCAAATAAACAAATGTCTATTTCTGAAGGGTCAGAAAAATATTGGAGCAATCTGAAGTTAGTTTGAAATAAGATTAGTTTTACTGAAGCAAATTCCTTTAGTGTTTTTCATTTATTTTCTTTTTAACTAACTACTGCAAAGTATCAGCACTTTTTGAAATTTTGCCCTGAGACCTTCTGCCTTCTTTCCTTTCTTGTTTCTTTTCTCTTATTTCATTTAAACATGAATTTCTGTATGCATTCTACACATTGTTTCTTCACACTCACAATGTGCCTGCATATATTTATTTTAAATATTAAACCCCTTAGAACTGAAGTCTACACAGCAGACGTTTGTAGTGGTGAGACTTCCCGTTATAAAGACTTTGATGTAATTCAGAAACTGAATCAGCGTGAATGGAAATCAATGCAGGCTCAGTTTTTTATATAATCTTCCATTCCAAAGCACAACCATATGCATGAAATATATGCTTCTAGTACAATTTCTAAATGTGCTTAGTTGCTCAGTCATGTCCGACTCCTTTCGGCCCCATGGACTGTAGCCCACCAGGCACCTCTATCCATGGGATTCTCCAGGTAAGAATACTGGAGTGGGTTACCATTCCCTCTTCACACAATTTCCAAATAAAAAAACAGCAAATATAATTTCTTATTTAAATAAATACATCATAAACAAGGAGAGACTTCCTTAGCAATGTAAAGATGATATAACATAAGGAAGTAAATTAATTAAATTTAATAAATGTACTGATAATTATATTAAATTAAAGGTGGAAAATCACAGTTTGATAGTCCATATACATTTATTATTTAAAATAATCAAAATAAGCTTAGAGTAGAACTTTTAATCTTCATAGTAGAAAGTTATCAAGAACCTACAGCAAATATCATATTTATTCAGATTAGACAAAAAGCAAGGATGCTCATTATCATTCCTAGTTATTATTGAAATAGAGAAACTAACCAATAAAATAGGAAAAGAAAATCAGATGCATAAAGATTGGTGAGGAATATACTGAAATTTCCTAATTGGTGAAAAGCCCATGAAGGTCCATAGGTAAACTATTAGAACTAAAAGTGATTTCAGTAAGTTTGCTGATTAGAAGATAAACATAAGAACCTAATTAGCTTTTCTATCAGTTATAATTACCAATTACAATATAGAACAGAAATTTTGTATACAGTAGCTACAAAAGTATAAAGACACTATGAATCAATCTAAGAAGAACCTTGACTTTTATGAAAAAATTGTCAAATATCATTTGAAGATCTATCATTGAAGATAATGAAGTTCTGGAAAAAATCATCAATATCTATCATTTCATGAGTATACTCAATAATATAAAGATGCCAATTCTCCCTAAATTATTCACAAATCTAATACAACTGGGCTTCCCAGGTGGTGCAATGGTGAAAATCCACCTGCCATTGCAGGAGACTCAGGAGACAGGTATTTGATACCTGGGTTGGGACTATCCCTGCAGTAGGATATGGCAGCCCATTCCAGTATTCTTCTGGCTTTAAAGAATCTGCCTGCAGTGTTGGAGACCTGGGTCCAATCCCTCGGTCGGGAAGATCCCCTGGAGAAGGGAATGGCTACCTACTCCAGTACTCTTGCTTGGAGAATTCCAAGGACAGAGTAGCCTAGGGGACTACAGTCCATGGGGTCACAAAGAGTTGGACACGCCTGAGCATGAATGTATGCAATACAACTTTACCCAAAATTCCGACAAAATTTCAAAACGAATTGATTTTATTTTTAGCTGTTCTGTGTCTCAGTTACTGTGCACAGGCTTTCTCTAGCTGTGGCAATTGGGAGGTACTCTAGTTGTGGTGCATGAGCTTCTTCTCATTGCTTGGCTTCCTGTGGAGCACAGGTTTTAGGGCGCAGGCTCAGGGGTTATGGCACACAGGCTTAGTTGATTCGTGGCATATGGAATCTTCCTGGACCAGGGGTCGAACCCATGTCCTCTGCATTGGCAGGCCTATTCTTAACCGCTGGACCACCAGGGAAATCCCCCAACAATTTTTTATGTAACTTGACACAGCTGATCTTATAAAACGCATGTATACATCCTAGGTGTGAATATAGCCAAGATATTTCTGGGGGAACAAGTAGAAATAAATAATAGAAAAGGCTTGCCCTACCAGATATCAAGACATAATTTATAACTGTAATCATTATGCTAGTGGTACATAGGCATATAGACATATGGAAAAGAATAGAGCTCAGTAACTGTCTCATGAAATATAGGAAATTCATACATAACCAGGTTGATGTTACAAATCAGTGGTCAGTGGACAATTCAGTTCAGTTGCTCAGTCGTGTCCGACTCTTTGCGACCCCATGAAGTGCAGCACGCCAGGCCTCCCTGTTCATCACCGTCTCTTGGAGTTCACTCAGACTCACATCCATCGAGTCTGTGATGCCATCCAGCCATCCCATCCTTGGTCGTCCCCTTCTCCTCCTGCCCCCAATCCCTTCCAGCATCAGAGTCTTTTCCAATGAGTCAACTCTTCGCATGAGGTGGCCAAAGTACTGGAGTTTCAGCTTTAGTATCATTCCTTCCAAAGAAATCCCAGGGTTGATCTCCTTCAGAATGGACTGGTTGGATCTCCTTGCAGTTCAAGGGACTCTCAAGAGTCTTCTCCAACACCACAGTTCAAAAGCATCAATTCTTCGGTCAGTGGACAAGCTAGTGAAAAATGGAACTGATATAACTGGTTACTTATATGGAAAAAATAAAATCCGTCTTTACATGAAAATAAATTGAGTACTTAAAAGTTAAATTTAGAATGCAGAGCTTTAGCATTTTTAGAAGAAGATACAGGTGAATAGCTTTATGATCTATGTGTGGAAAAGATTTCTTTGAAAAGAGCAGAAACAAAGCATAGATTATAAAAACTATTGATAAATTTCACTGAAATTTCATGTAAATGTTGTGTTCAAGGAAAAACATGATAACAAATTTAAAAGGCACTGGCTGGGAGAAACTGTTGGCAGTGTATATATTTTAATATGGGCTTCCCAGGGGTTGCTAGTGGTAAAGAGCCTGCCTGCCAATGCAGGAGGCATAAGAATGTCGGTTTGATCCATGGGTCAGTAGCATCCTCTGGAGGAGGGTATGGCAACCCACTTCCATATTCTTATCTGGAGAATCCTTATGGACAGAGGAGCCTGGAGGGCAACATTCTGTAAGGTCACAAAGAGTCAGACACAACTCAAGTGACTTAGGACAGTACATATTATAATATAGAAAGGATTGGTATTATAAGTTCTATAATGAACCTCTACAAGTCATCAAAAGGAAAGGAACCCAACAGAAACACTGATAAGGGATATGAGTAAAGCAAATCACAGATGCCGAACCAAAATGGGTGGTAAATATATAATGGGATGTCCAGTTATACTACTAAGCTTGAGAATGCAAGTAATATTGTAAGACTATTGCAAATCACCAGATTAGCAAAAAAAACTTTATTGGCATACAGTTGATTTTAAATGGGTTCCGGGTGTACAGCCAATTAAATCAGGTATACATACACATATATCTGCTCTTTTAAAAATTCTTTTCCCATATAGGCTATTACAGAGTAGTGAGCAGAGTTCGCTGTGCTGTTCATTAGATTCTTACTAGCTAGCTATTTTGTAAATAGCAGTTGTGTACATGTCAATCCCAATATCCCAGTTGATCCCTCCCTATCTTACCCGCTGGTCACCATGTTTATTTTCTACATCTGTAACTCTTTTCTATTTTATAGGTAAGTTCATTTAGACTCTGATTTTAGATTTCCCAAGAGAAATCATATCATATTTGTCTCTATTTGACTGACTTCACTCAGTAGGACAGTCTGTAGGTCCATCCACGTTGATTCAAATGGCATTACTTCATTCATTTTAAGATTGAGTAATATTCCATTATGTGCGTATATGTATTAGAGGAGGAAATGCAACCCACTCCAGTATTCTTGCCTAGGAAATCCCATGGACAGAGAAGCCTAGCAGGCTATATAGGCCATGGAGCTGCAAAGAGTCAGACACAGCTTAGCAACTAAACAACAGCAACAATGTGTACACATATGCCAGAACTTCTTTATTTATTCCTCTGTTAATGGACATTTAGATTGCTTTCTTGTCCTGGTTATTGTAATTAGTGCTGCAGTGAACATTGGGGTGCCTGAATCTTTTCAAAGTATGGATTTCTCTGGATATATGCCCAGGAATGGGATTGCTGAATCATATGGCAGATTCAGTTCAGTTTAGTCACTCAGTCGTGTACGACTCTTCGTGACCCCATGAACCACAGCATGCCAGGCCTCCCTGTCCATCACCAACTCCTGGAGTCCACCGAAACCCATGTCCATTGAATATGGCAGATTAGCAAAAATTAATAATTCTAATATTAAAGGTTGGCAAAGAGGAGGAGCATTGAGAATCTTCATATCCTAAATCGTGGGAGTGAGAAATAGGCAACCACTTTGGAGTACAGTTTAGCATTGAAATTAAACAAGACATTTGACTTAATTAGTGTACATCTACATAAATGCTTTAGAGAGACTTTCAAACAAGCACACGTTTAGAATAGTTGGACTTCTGGTGGCTCAGATGGTGAAGCATCTGTTTACAATGTGAGAAACCTGGGTTCGATCCCTGGGTCAGGAAGATTCCCTAGAGAAGGAAATGGCAACCCACTCCAGTACCTTGCCTAGAAAATCCCATGGACAAAGGAGCTTGGTGCCCATGGGTTTGCAAAGAGTTGGACACGACTGAGTGACTTCACTTTCTTTCTTTCTTTGGGTAGTTACGAGAATGTACACTGGAACATTGCTTGCAATGAAAAAAAAAATTAGCAATCTGAATCAATGTGAGAGAACATAAAAGAATAGTAGATCTCAGTACAGTTGAATCCCATTCAAAACAAACTAGAGCTGCATGCAGCCTTGGTGATCCTCAAAGTCATAGTCTCAACTGGAAAAAGCAAGTTATACAATCAGGGATTCCTCAGTGGCTCACCAGTAAAGAATCTGCCTGCAATGCAGGAGATACAGGAGTTGAAGTTTCAATACCTGGGTTGGAAAGATTCCTTGGAGGAGGAAATGGCAACCTACTCCAGTATTCTTGCCTGAAAAATCCCTTGGACAGAGAAGCCTAATGGGTTACAGTCCATAGGGCTGCAAAGAATCAGACTCAACTGAGCACACAGTTCAGTGGTAACAGAATGATACCTTTGTATAAAGTTTCTAAACGTGTTCTACAATCCAAAATACTTTACGTAAAGATGTATGTGTGCATGCAGTCTTGTCTGACTCTTTGCGGCCCCATGGACTGTTGTCTTCCAGGCTCCTCTGTCCATGGAATTCTCCAGGCAAGAATACTGGAGTGGGTTGCCATGCCCTCCTCCAGAGAATCTTCCTGACCTAGGGATGGAACCTGTGTCTCCTGCTTTGGCAGGTGGATTCTTTGCCACTGAGCCACCTGGGAAGTCCTATGTAAAGATCCACATATATAAAAAATTAAAACAAGCCTGGATATGATGAGCTTCCCAGGACAAATGTTAACTTCTGGTAAGAGAGGGAAATGGGACTGCTGTAAGGGGGGCTTACCTGTGTTTGTAATATTTTATTTCTTAAAAAAGAATCTGAAACACATACAGTAGAATATTATGGGGAAAAAACCTAAATTTAGGTACATGGATGTTAATTATTATTTATATTTGTTTGAATGAAACATTTCAAAATTAAATAAAGACCACTTAGCCCCACTGAGCCCGTGGATGCTGAGTGATCACGTTTATTCATTAAGTTCCTGTATTTCCTGTTGTCAATGGGACCGATTAAAATTATATATGACCTAATAGCATAACTATTCAGACTCTGAGAAAATGTCAAAATTGTGAATGTTAAATTCTGAAATGGCAGGGGCCAGCTCTAGACATGCAAAACCAATTGAGGACTAAAAGGATACAAATTAAAATAAATTCTGTTTGATAATAGAGTTCAGAAGATTCTGTATTCTCTCCTTCCCCCATAAAATCAGACCAGAGAATTGGCGTTTGCCCTCCTGAAGGATTATCTGTCTATATGAGCAGCTGCCAGCCTGAAACACCCTACAGGGTAATATAAACCAGAATAAAGCAAAATCTGCTCATATGAAGGGAAAAGAATACTCCACAAAATGGATACACCTTCCCAGATACATCCTTCAGCTCCCCAAACAGCTTTTCCATCCTTGACCTTCTCATCGGAAGCCCCTCCTTAAGCAGTTCACGCAGCTCTGCAAATGTTAGGGTGGCATTTGGACTGGGCTCGCGTGATCAGTTCGCCTGAGTGTCTGTGCTCCCCCAGGGGCCTGCCAAGCTCCAGTAGAGTGGTATTAGCCTTGAGGCCTCACCTCCCAGAGCTAGCAATAACATTTACCAGCTACAGTTTTCTCCATCTTCAAATATTTCCTTTGGCTCACGTGATGGCGATCCAGCTCCTCCATAGACTGGGACCTAAAGAGAGTGGTTGAGAGAGAGGGAAGCTCTCCTTTAAGAACTTTTAACATTTACCTTTCATTAAAGATTGTACTTGTGTTTTAATTGGCCTCGCCTCCAAGGATTTTGACATATTTGCGGAAAATTAGTTACTAAAATTGCATCCCTGGTGGGATACCTTTGATTTTTTCATGTCGGAAGAAAAAACTGCACCTCGTTGGTGAGGAATGGGATGTGAGTGTCCATCTGAAATCTGTAAGAATCCAGACTTGGTAAAGAAATTATACAATTCTTAATCATAACTTAGAAAACATTTTGAGCCTTGCTATGTTTAGTACACACCTAGGACTGGGCTAGTCAAAACTTAAAAGTCAGAATGGCCTCTCTTATTTGTTGTATAAATGCCTCAATGATGATGGAATTGATTGGGAATGAATTGACTATTTTCCCAACAGCCTAATGAGCCATGTACATATCATCCTATTTCATTAGTGAGGAAACTGAGGCTCAGAGAGATTAACTTGTCGAGTTGCTGCACTAGCTCATGTCAGGTCTTGTATACAGAGCATAGTTACACTGATATAATCTGTACTGATAGAGGCACGTGCATTTTAGAATGTGACAACAGGCACCAGCAGGGAAATTCAAAATGAATAAGAACACAATAGAATTCCAATTAATAAATGTAGAAGGAGAGAGAGCAAGAGAGGATCACTGTTAGGCAGATACTGCAGTAATGAATGTTGCAGATAAGATCCATCAATAATGATGACCTTATATGCAAAACAGCAAAAGAGACACAGAAATACAGAACAGTCTTTTGGACTCTGTGGGAGAAGGCGAGGGTGGGATGATTTGAGAGAATAGCATTGAAACTTGTATATTACCATAAGTGAAACAGATCGCCAGTCTAGGTTTGATGCATGAGACAGGGTGCTCAGGGCCAGTGCACTGGGATGACCCAGAGGGATGGGGAGGGAGGTGAGAAGGGGATTCAGGATGGGGGACCCATGTACACCCATGGCTCATTCATGTCAATGTATGGCAGGAACCACTACACTATTGTAAAGTGGTTTGCCTCCACTTAAAACAAATAATTAAAAAAAATAAACTACTTCTAGTTACATACCACACACACACACACAAGATCCATCAATGGATGCTAAAATTAGTGGGTGAAAATTTGAGAAGAATCAGCATTTTCCTGGGCTCAAAGTATCTTCCATGAGATATTTCTCAAGTATGAAGGAAAAGGCAGGTATATAACTGTTCTTTTTACTTAAAAGACCTGAGAGATACCAACTTAACTGAGTAACCAAGAAAATATCACCAGTAAAAAGACATGTCAGCATCATGAACCCATTGATATAATGCACTGAGAAGGACACAATATCAGTTTCATGGTAGTCTTTCCAAAATGCATAACCTCACACTAATCATGAACAAACATTCAGTTCAGTTGCTCAGTCGTGTCTGACTCTTTACAGCCCCAGGAATTGCAGCATGTCAGGCCTCCCTGTCTATTACCAACTCCCAGAGATCACCAAAACTCACGTCCATTGAATCGCTGATCCCATCCAGCCATCTCATCCTCCCTGTCTATCACCAACTCCCAGAGATCAGCCAAACTCATGTCCATTGAATCGCTGATGCCATCCAGCCATCTCATCCTCTGTCGTCCCTCTCTCCTCCTGCCCACAATCCCTCCCAGCATCAGAGTCTTCTCCAGTGAGTCAGTTCTTCTCATGAGGTGGCCAAAGTACTGGAGTTTCAGCTTCAGCATCATTCCTTCCAAAGAACTCCCAGGACTGATCTCCTTTAGAATGAACTGGTTGGATCTCCTTGGAGTCCAAGGGATTCTCAAGAGTCTTCTCCAACACCACAGTTCAAAAGCATCAATTCTTCAGTGCTCAGATTTCTTCTTAGCCCAACTCTCACATCCATACGTGACCACTGGAAAAACCATAGCCTTGACTAGACAGGCCTTTGTTGTCAAAGTAATGTCTCTGCTTTTTAATATGCTGTCTATGTTGGTCATAACTTTCCTTCCAAGGAGTAAGTGTCTTTTAATTTCATGGCTGCAGTCACCATCTGCAGTGATTTTGGAGCCCCCAAAAATAAAGTCTGACAGTTTCCACTGTTTCCCCATCTATTTCCCATGAAGTGATAGGACCAGATGCCATGATCTTCATTTTCTGAATGTTGAGCTTTAAGCCAACTTTTTCACTCTTCTCTTTCACTTTCATCAAGAGGCTTTTTAGTTCCTCTTCACTTTCTGCCATAAGGGTGGACAAACCCAAATTGAAGTCATGTGATAAAATATCTGACCAGTACTATTTAAAAGGACAGGAGAAACAGGAAAGATGAAAGGATTAGTATATAGTGGATAATACTAAGGAGAAAGAACAATGAATGCAGTATAAGATCTTGAAATAGAAAAAAGAACACATGTGGAAAAAGTCATAAAATTGCAAAAGATCTGAAGTTTACTTATTGTATCAATGTTAATTTCCTATTATTTTACTCAACTATTGTTGTGTAAAGTGATTAGCATTAGCGATGTAGGGTGAGCGGTATAAGAGAATGCTTGGCATAATTTTTGCAACTTTTCTATAAGTATGTAAGTTTGAAGTATTTGAGAAAACAACAGGAACAGAAACATAAAAATGAGTAGGAGGTATATTTGCCTTCAGATTTACTTACAGAGTGATGAAAGATGCAAAGAGGTAAATTAAAATAAAAGGCACACCAAAATAGTCTTGTAGGCACTGCCCGTAATATGTGTGTACACTGCAGAAAGGGGCCGTGGAGAAGTGGTTGATCTCCACTCGAGTGGGAATGCAGGAAGCCAGGATAGACTGCGGAGAGAAGGGGTTGCTTGAGGTGGCTTTTTATTTTTTTAAACAATCTGTTTTACTGAGAACCTATTATGGGCCAGCCACTCATCTAGAAAGTAGTTACTTGGTAGTAAACACAAAAACAGTACAGCTTTCATGGATCTTGCATTATAGAAGGAGGTGTCAGAGAAACGAACAAAAAACTGATATTTTCAGTGCTGGGATTAAAAAATAAACAAGCTAATACAATGGAACACACGTGGAGAAATGGGGAGTTAGATAGGATGATGGGGAAATATCTTTCTGGCCAGTGGCTAGTTAGGCTGTTAAGGCCAAGGTATGAATGAGAAGGAGCTAGCTGTGCAAAACATTTAAGGAGCAAGTCGTTCTATGTTGAAGGACAGGTTGGCTGGATTCCTGACCACAAGAACAAATTGCTGTGTCCTATTCATCAAGACGAAGAGAGGACAGTGCGCTGGGCTGTAATGGACAAGAGAAGAATAGTGGAAATTGAGCTGCAGAAGTAGGTTGATCAGTTGACTTTAAGTCCAACCTGGCATGTTTTTTAGTAAATGGTGGTTTCACTAATAATTACACCAGGACAATAGAAATAAAATGGAACTGTCTGGGCTAAACCTAGACATATGGTCACCTGATAGAGAAGAAACAAGTCATGTAGGACTTTGTGAGTCAAGCAGGGAGTACAGATGTATTCTAAGCACATTAGGAAGGCATGGGAAGGGATAGCAGGGGAAGGAAGTGATTTCTTTGGCTGCCAAGTGGAGAATAGATTATTGAGAGCAAAGAATGGAAGTACGGGGAAAAATTAGAAGTCTACTAGCAGAGAGAGAGAATGAAGCCTTGAGCTAAGGAAGCAGACATGGAAAAGGAGACTTGCTTAGTTTTGAAAGTAGAGGGAGTGAGTTTTCTTACTCTGGGTAGATAGTCCAGGACTAACCATGATGATGTGATCACTCACCTAGAGCCAGACATCGTTGAATGCAAAGTCAAGTGGGCCTTAGGAAGCGTCATTATGAATGAAGCTAGTGGAGGTGATGAAATTCCAGTTGAGCTCTTTCAAATCCTAAAAGATGATACTGTGAAAGTGCTGCAGTCAATATGCCAGCAAATTTGGAAAACTAAGCAGTGGTTACAGGATTGGAAACGGTCAGTATTCATTCCAGTCCCAAAGAAAGGCAGTGCCAAAGAATGTTCAAACTGCCGCACAATTGCACTCACTTCACATGCTAGCAAAATAATGCTCAAAATTATCCAAGCTAGGCCTCAGCAGTATGTGAACCGAGAATTTCCAGATGTTCAAGGTGGATTTAGAAAAGGCAGAGGAACCAGAGATCAAATTGCCAACATCTGTTGGATCATAGAAAAAGCAAAAGAATTCCAGAAAGACAAGTTTCTGCTTCATTGACTATGCTAAAGTCTTTGACTGTGTAGATCACAACAAACTGGAAAATTCTTAAAGAGATGGGAATACCAGACCACCTGACCTGCCTCCTGAAAAATCTGTATGCAGGTCAAGAAGCAACAGTTAGAGCCAGACAGTCAACAATGGACTGATTCCAAATTGGGAACGGCGTATGTCAATGCTGTGTATTGTCACCCTGCTTATTTAACTTATATGTAGAGTACATCATGAGAAACACTGGGTTAGGTGCAGTACAAGCTGGAATCAAGATTTCCAAGAGATATTTCAATAACCTCAGATATGCAGATAAGGAAGTAAGTAAGTGAAAGTTGCTTAGTCGTTTCCAACTCTTTGTAACCCCATGGACTATACAGTCCATGGAATACTCCAGGCCAGAATACTAGAGTAGGTCACCTTTCACTTCTCCAGGGGATCTTCCCAACCCAGGGACTGAACCCAGATCTCCCACATGCAGGTGGGTTCTTTACCAGCTGAGCCACAAGGGCCGCCCATGACACCACCTTTATTACAGAACGTGAAGAGGAACTGAAGAGCCTCTTGAAAAAAGTGAAAGAGGGGAGTGAAAAAGTTGGCTTAAAACTCAGCATTAAAAAGAACTAAGATCATGGCATCCAGTCCCATCACTTCATGGCAAATAGATGGAGAAACAATGAGAGCAGTGACAGACTTTTTTTGGGGGGGAGGGGGCTCCAAAATCACTGCAGATGGTGACCACAGCCATTAAATTAAGATGCTTGCTCCTTGGAAGAAGAGCTATAACCAACCTAGACAGCGTATTAAAACAGCAGAAACATTTGCTGACAAAGGTCAGTCAACAAAGCTATGGTTTTTCCAGTGGTCATGTATGGATGTGAGAGTTGGACCATAAAGAAAGCTGAGCACCAAAGAACTGATGCTTTTGAACTGTGCTGCTGGAGAAGACTCTTAAGCGTCCATTGGACTATAAGGAGATCCAGTCAGTCCTAAAGAAAATCAGTCCTGAATATTCACTGGAAGGACCGATGCTGAAGCTCCAATACTTCGGCTACCTGATGTGAAGAGCTGACTCATTGGAAAAGACACTGATACTGGGAAAGACTGAAGGCAGAAGGAGAAGGGGATAACAGAGGATGAGATGGTTGGATGGTATCACCAACTCAATGGACATGAGTTTGAGCAAGCTCCGGGAGCTGGTGATGGATGGACAGGGAAGCCTGGAGTGCTGCAGTCTGTGGGGTTGCAAAGAATCAGACAGGTCTGAGCAACTGAACTGACCAATTAGTTAGGAATTGTAGAACATTCCATATGAAGGGAATGGCAAGAAGAGACTCACAGGGGTGGAGCATATTCTAAAAGCCCATAGTGTTTTTATGGGAAAATTAAATGGATGCAGAAGGACAGGTGACTCCGTTGGAGATATGACTGGGGCCAGATCATCAAAGACTTAGAATCCAATGCTAATTAGTAGATATTGTGATGCCATTGAAAGCATTTGACTTGAAAATGACATGGTTTGTTTTGTTTTAGAAAAATGACACTCATTCAAATATCAGGAGCTTGAAAGGATAAAAGAGAAAAGGAACCCTCAAAACAGAGATACCTTCTGCTAGTTAGAGAAATAAACAAGAAACCAGAAACATTTCCAGGTTAGTATAATAAGATGAGGGACCTTTTCTTTTTACTGGAGATTGTCTATGCATTCACCAGACACACCCTTGAAGGTCTAGTGGTTTTTACAATATAATTAAGTGTTGACTCAGGGACTGCAAGGTGGTGTCACTGAGTCATAAAGAAGTTCCAGGTGGAAAACTTTAGGGACAAATTAATGTCATGTACCATGTAACTTTCTTCTTCTGCTTCAGTGCTATTCTTGGCTCACTCGTTTTTAAGTTTTAGCAATGTCTCTCAGACTAGTGTGCCTCACATGCAATTTTGGCAAGCTAAGCATGGTGGCGGAGCCAGATAACTTGTTCCCTGCAGACTTATAAACTCATGAGCTGTGGGCTGGTAATATAATTTACAGTACACTTTGCCAACCCTGTAAAACAGCTTTCTGTTTATAGGGGATTGGGGGCCTGACAAGAAAAAGTCTTTATAGCTTAATCATAGCTGTGTTCTCCATAGTTACTGCAGCAGCAGCCTGTTTATGATGCATCTTAGTCATCTGTCAGACAGTTACAACTTCTTTAGAAAATTTGGCAAACTAGGCATAACATCAGTCTTTGCTCAATAGCCACACTGATATCCTCTTACCTTAGAAAGTAGTAACCCTAGCATGCACCTTCATTTTTTTTTTGTGACAAAGGAATTGAGACATACTTGTTAGATATTTCATAGCTGTGGCTTTTGTCTTGATAAAAATTATCTGAGATTATTCTTCCAATATTCTTATAAAATGATATTGATGGAAGGCTTGAGAATAGACTAATCAGTGTGATGCCAGCCATGAACATAGTCTCATGATTATCTTCTTGTAGATTTTTTTCCTCCTTAGTATGTGACAGTAGCTACTTGACATTTGTATCTCTGGGCTAACAGGTTTTCTTCTATTCAGCCATTGCCCTCAGGAGACTACAGCTAAATGTTAAAGTTGTACAAATGGGAACTTTGTCCATTTCTAGATCCCCAGTGTAGAACAATGCTGGAGAACTTAATTGGCACTAAAATACTTATTTATTGTTAAAAATAAATAAGCACAACTGTTGACTTAAAAACATGCCGTAATGATCTGGAAATGAATACCACAGCTGATGAGGCAGAGCATGTTCTTCTGAGCAAGAATTGGCAGAGGGGTCAATGGACTGATGTGTCAACCTCAGACATTATGTAGACATCATGTAACATTATGTATGTTAACAGTCCCTGTAACAGCATTCTAAGTTTTGTAAAACTATGTGGAACTTAATTCCAAAGGTAGTTTATTAACCTTGGAATAAACTAGTGACTCTCATATTGTACTGTACACGGATGTGGAGCTGTGAGATGTCCCTCTGTTAATTCTCTTAGTTACATCCATTAGAAAAAAAAAATCTTATAATTCATCTTCATCGTGAATTGGGCTTCCCAGGTGGTGCTAGTGGTAAAGAACCTGCCCGCCAATGCAGGGGCCATAGATGCAAGCTCCATCACTGGGTCAGGAAGATCTCCTGGAGGAGCGCATGGCAACTCCCTCCAGTATTCTTACCTGGAGAATCCCATGGACAGAGAAGCCTGGTGGGCTACAGTCCATTGGGTCTCAAAGAATCAGAGACAGCTGAGCGACTTAGCATGCACACATGCCATCATTGTAAACTGGGTGTAATATCTGGCACAGTTCTTTTGTATTTCCATTATGTAGATAACTCTGCTTAAGTAGTGTTGGAAGTATAATAGCTTGTACGTATGTCATATATATATATATATATATATATATATATATCCTATATACATAGGACTTCCGTAGTGGCTCAGACAGTAAAGAATCCACCTGCAATACAGGAGCCCTGGGTTCAATCCCTGAGTGGGGAAGATTGCTTGGGGAAGGAAATGGCTACCCACTCCACTCTTCTTGCCTGGAGAATCCTATGGACAGAGGACCCTGGCGACAGTCCTTGGGGTTGCAAAGAGTCGGACATGACTGAGAGACTAAGCATGCACCACTATATACATATGATATGTGCGTATCATATATAGTTGTCAACAGTACTGTGAACCAGGTGCTTCAATAGATCTTTAAGTATTTAAATACACACACACACACACACACACACACACACACGTATGTCTGTTGATTCAGGCCTCAGATCATTGCTAATTTTGTACAGCCTGATTGTGGAAGTAGGGTCCCAAATAGGAAAAATACAAGGTTATTAATAAGCTCTTAAAGAAAAAAATGCAAAGCTTTTCAATATTGCTTCAGTTTCCTCAGTTTTGAAATTAATATTTGAATGCAGGTAAATTTAAGTTTCTGACTCTAAATTTTGTGCAATTCAAAGGAATAATCTTACAACTTCTGTGCTCTTTTGTTTCTGATAAAATCACAAGAGACTCATTCTACTTCAATCAGTTAATTAGACTTCTGAAAATTTCTTCACTGGTTTGACTTTTTGAGATGTATTTTATAGTCCTAGACAATTTGACTTTGGTTCATGTTTAAATACTGTCTCAGTATCAATTTGCAAATTTCTATATGTAACTGATGTTTGTTGAGTTGGTTCATTGCAGAACAGTTGACAGGCAGAAAGTGTCTTCTCTTTGGCTGCTCCGAAAAACTCGTTTCTCTGGTCTGGCCTTAGACAGTAATGGGGCAGTCACATTGCAGTGAGCAGAGCTGTGAGTGGAACAGTTGTCTGCACCTTCAACCCAGTTAATTGGAAATGAAAACACCAAAACTAGCCTGAGAAATACAGCAAGGACATGCATGCAAGTTGGCCATTAATCACTTAACTGTGTCTGCTCAACACTGTTATCTAACGTTGTTCTAGAATAAACTCAACATGATAAGTATACAGATGCATTCCATGCCTGCAAATCAGTCATTCCCATTGATGGATCAGAGGTAAAAATTTTTTATTCAAATTTTTAGTAACCAAATACCACTAATGATAACGAGAGAGCACATGTATTCTCTGCAATAATAACAAGAAGAATATGACAGTGGGAGGCTACAAACTTTGGACAAAGATGAAAATCTACAGAAATAGAGCTGTCTGATTTTTAGGATGGAAAGCATCGCTGGATGTCAGGTTCAATCACTGAACATAGTCTGCCTGTGACTGTTTGAACTATGCTTCTTATCGAAAGTGAATAATCAGACTCTGGGGTTCTTGAATGCAATCTCTACTATTATTATGAAAGTCAACTTGGGTTTTCCCTGATGGTCCAGTTAGTTAAGAATCTGCCTTGCGATACAGGGGTCACAAGTTCAATTCCTGGTCTGGGAAGATCCCACATGCCGTGGAAGCCATGTGCTGCGACTACAGAGCCCACTAGTCCGTGAGCTGCAGCTGCTGAAGCCTGCATGCCTACAGCCCATGCTCTGCAGCAAGTGAAGTCACTGCAACAAGAGGCCTGAGCATCACAACAAAGAGCAGCCCCTGCCCGACACGACTGGAGAAAGCCTATGTGCGTCAACGTAAACCCAGCATGGCCAATAAATAAAACAGATTAAAAAGAAAGTAGACCCATTGTATAGGGAATTTGAGATCAAAGGAAAGCAGAATGTCTACCTTATTTCTCTATTTAGCCAAAGAGAAAGATTAGCAAAGCACTGTATTTAGCTCTTTACTTACAAGGGAAGCCTGACGTGCTTGGGGTTGCAAAGAATTGGACATGACTGAGTGACTGAACTGAACTACACTTCGTGGAGCTCTTTCAAATGTATTTTCTTATATGATTTTTGGAAATGACTGAAGGTTTACATAAAGGAAAAGGGAAGTCTGAGACTGTGTGACTTTCCTAAGGCTGCATGTCCATTAGACGTGGAGCGGGGATGGAATGCTGGCTTCCAGACACCTTGGCTCTTTTCTGCTGGTTAGGGCTGCCTCTGATATGAGAGTATGCACGTGTGAAAGCAATGGATCATCTCTAGACTTTAGGGAAATTAAGACACATGTGTCTGCACATAGGCATGTAACATTCATTGAGGACCTGTTAATATCAGATGTCTGGATCGGTTAATAGTCATGCTCTTCGCCACCCGTTTGTGATGAGTAGCTTTTCTTTGAAACCCTGGATCCATTCTCCCATCTTCACCATACTTTCCCACTGGGCTTTATACCCTGGAAGGTACCCTATAGGGACACATTAACAGCCTCTCTTACCCATCTGTTTTCCAGTTGAGTTTGCCCAATGGAAAGCAGGCAAGAAAGATGGGAAGAAATGATGAGAATGAGATCCAAATAGTTAATTTCTTGTCTCTGTCCCTCTGACACCATTACCCACTGCTGTGCCCCTTGATGTAAGCCCACCGTCTTGTGAGGCACTCAGTGCACCCTTGTTCTCTCCCTCTCCCCCTCCTGCATCAGGATTCTGGCAGTTGACTTTCCCCTTGCTCTTTCAGGCCTCAGGGTAGTAGTAATAATAACTGGGGTTTGCTTTTAATAACCCTGAATACCATACTGCCTCTGGAGGGTTCATTCTTCCCTATCTCTACCTTTGTAAAACCTTCATACCTTTATTAAACCTGCATCAAATAACTTAATTTGAGTGGGGCAACTATTTCCTCTTAGTGTCCTGGCTTGTTACGTTTATTATTATACATGTTACGGATGTGAAAACTGAAGCTCAATCATGTTTCACTGTGAAATAACTTGGAGATCTAGGACTTCCCTGGTGGTCCAGTGGTTAAGACTCTGTGCTTCTAAAGCAAGGGGGCCTGGATTCGATCCTTGGTCAGGGAACTAAGATTATCTCGCATGCCCGCACAGCCAAAAAATAAAAAAAATAACTTGCAGATCTAGGATTCTACCCAGGTTTTCCAACTCCAGGCTTACATGCTTATAGTGACAGCCCACTGAGCAATGATTGTGAACAGGTGTAATTGCTGTTGTTTAGTCGCTAAGTGGTGTCCTACTCTTTTATGACCCCATGGACTGTAGCCCAACAGATTGCTGTCCATGTGATTTCCCAGACAAGCATCATGGAGTGGATGCCATTCCCTTCTCCAGTGGATCTTCCCAACCTAGGGATGGAGCCTGAGTCTCCTGCATTTATCGGCAGGCGGATTCTTTACCACTGAGCTACTAGGGAAGCCCATAGGTATAATTACTTATGTGCAGTTATAGTCCTGCACAGTAGAGCTTTAGAGTCAGATCAATTCTGAGAACATACCACCATCATTTATAAATACTGTGTTTTGAAATTTCATAATATGCTCGCAAAATAAAGCAATGGCAGTAGTATCTGGAGGAAAATTAAGTAAGACTGCGTCTAGTCTCTCACCACACCATTTTGCCTTCCCTGCATCACCAGAGTTAGCCTAAAAAGCCAGTCCTATCAGATCACTTCCTATCTTAAAAGTCATCTCTGTTGACTAACATCTGAACTCCTTAAGTGGTTATTTGCTCTGTTAGGATAGACTCTCTCTATCTCCCTTCAGCCTTAACTTTACCATTCCAATCCATATCCTCTAGCTCATATGGAATCAATGTGGTTCTCATTGGGTGGTGGCGAGGGGGTGCGATTTTTTCCCCAAGAGGCTTTTGACGATGTCTGGAGATACTTTGGTTTGTCTTGACTAAACAGACTGCTCCTAGCTTCTAGTGGGCGGAGGCCAGGGCCACTGCTAAGCATCCTACAATGCACAGGCCAACTTTCACAACATCTGGTTCAGTATTATCACTGTTGAGAAATCATGTTCTACTTGAGGCATGTTGAGTTCCTCCTGACTCTTGAGTTTGCTGCATTATAATTACCATTTACCAGATGCTGTGTCAAGCATTGTGTTTAATATGTGACTTCATCACATGCCTTTATCTGCTTTGCACCTGTACGTATGTTCCCTCAGCTGGAATGCCTCCTAATTCCTCCCTTTGTGATTCACTCTTTCTCATTCTTGAAACCTAAGTGATATACCCCTTCCCTAATGATGCTAGGTAAAGGTATAGATCTAAGTGCTAAATTCCCACAACACTTTGTTCATTATTTTTTTCTTTTCAAATTAATTTTGTATCTTTACTTTAAAATGTAAAGCTCTAAAATAAGTGATTTATGTTTTAATTGGAGAATAATTTCTTTACTATGTTGTGTTGATTTGGAGGATAGTCACCTTACAATGTTATATTGGTTTCTACTGCTCAACAGAATGGATCAGCCATATATATATATATATATATATATATATATAGAGAGAGAGAGAGAGAGAGAGAGTTACCTGTGCTGTACAGAATGTTCTCATTAGTTTTCTGTTTTATGCATAGTATCAGTAGTGGATAGGAATCAATCCTAGTCTCCCAGTTCCTCCCACTACCTCTTCTTTACCCCTTGGTATCTGCATATTTATTCTCTATGTCTGTATCTCTGTTTCTGCTTTGCAAATAAGATCATCTGTAGAATTTTTTCCAAATGTGGCATGTATGTGGTAGTATAAGGCATTTGTTTTTTCCCTTTCTGTCTGACTATACTCTGTATGGCAGTCTCTAAGTCCATCTGTGTCTCTGCAGATTCCCCAGTTTTGTTCCTTTTTATGGCTGAGTGATATTCCATTGTATATATGTGCCATATCTTCTTTATCCATTCATCTGTTGATGGATGTGTAGTTGCTTCCATGTCTGGGCTGTGTAGATAGTGCTGCTATGAATATTAGCTGTTTTCTTTCTGTAGTGTGACAGCTGACCTGTTTGTGTCTGTAACCCATGTCGTTTGTGCTACTGTCACCCCCATTTTAGCACACTATCTGGCACACAGTAGATATTAGTCATTGAATGAATGAGTGAATATTACTGTAAGCAGTGGATATAGTTCTTTTGAAGAATTGTGTTATGTTAAATTTTTATAAATTAAGCCACATTTTTTGAATTCAGTGGGAAATTTTAAGATAAAGCTACATGAATTCTCTGAGCAAATGAACATTTTCTTGAAATTATGCATCCTACAAACCAGGATTTTTTTTAATTTTTGAATACTAAAATATGCAAGTATACTTGCTTGCTTTTCTTAAAGTAGAATACATCCATCAAAATTTCTGTCATGGCTGTAGGGTGCTTTAATTATTTGGGGATGGGAAGGCAATTGGACTGTCTATAATGGCAGCATGATATCGAGAATGTGAAAAGTTAGTTCTTCTCAGCCTTGTCCACCAGAGGGAGGAGATCACCTCGTAACAGTTATGATTCCCTGGAACTATTGGCTACTGTTGGGTCTGCTCAGAGCTAGAGATTTGTGTTGCTCCTGCTGTTGCAAAATACAGAATTAGAACCTGGCAGGCATTCCCGCATAGATTTGCACACTGTTTAAGATCGGCCCAGTTTGGTTAGAGAGGAAGCAATCTGTGTATTTTGGAAGCTTTGTTAGAGTAAAACATACTTGGGGAGTGTACGAGGCCATTCGCTGCAGGAGTGAGCAGGAGGAGGTCTTGAAGGTATGAAAAGAGAACCTGGGGGAGAAAGGTGTTGGTTTATTGGTACTTCACTTACAAGGCTGACCAGGAAAGTACTTTCTTTGTACAGTAGATGGCTTAAGGGCCAGTGGGTAGTACTAGGAAGTCTGCTTGATATGCTGAGTGCAAAGTGAGACCTGGGAAGTCGACCTCATGAGAGCACATTTTGCTGATGATTCATAGAACTGTATTGATGTCAAGGGCCTCACATCAATTGTGTTGTCTAGTGCTTTTGTTTTATCTCTTCCCTATATGTGCCTACCAGTCTGGCTTTCTCCTTTAAGACTAATGGAAATGTGAGTGGCGTCACTTCCTAGTATGTGTGAGCAAGAACTTCTGTACCATTCCCTTCCTACAGTTCATTTTCCCTGTAGCTTTCACTTTGCCTCTGAAGACCTCATCACATCAAAACAAGATACACTTGTAATAATATTAAAGAATGCTGCTTCGATTATTTCATATCTGTTTCTTTGGTGTTAGATGTAATGATTTGATTTTGAAAAAGCTCTAGGAGGATGGTAGGGGAAAGCTGCCTGCCAGAAACTTCCTCTTTCAAGTTAAAAAGGAAAGAGTATACTCGCCAAATAATCATCAGCTCCAAGTAAGGAAAGAAGCACAACTTGGTGTCATCGATCTCAAACAATAGGAGCAAGAGAAATGATTCTGAAGCCAAGCCAAGAGAAATGGTCAACCATGATAAGGCTGCCAACCCTGCTTATGGCCCTCAGGTGTAGTACTGTTCAGATCATAAAAAATAAGAGAGTTGAAAAGTCTTTCTAAAATGGCTTTAGAGGGAAGGAAATAGACTGAGCAGATATTCTTATCTGGTCCTGCCTTTAAAGAATAATGGGAATGGCTGTGGGAGGCAAATGCATGTAGCAGAAACAGAAAATAGAACTGAGGATCAAGAGAGAAGTCACCAGGGCTAAAGGGATCAGAAGTCCTAATGTATCATCCCCCCACTACCACGGCCTTGGAAGGCATTCTTCAAGTAGGTGGTATAGAACATTAACAAGGCTTCAGAAATGACACACAGCTCTGCAAGCTAAATGATGGTTACACACGGTCTTGACTGAGCCTTTCATTTTCTCCAATCCATTTCCTTCCACATTGCCATCTCTCAACCTACAGGGGAAAAAAGTACATAGAACTAAATTTATGAAGCCATTAAGTTGTATTTGATTTTGAGAAGCAGTAAGTTACTACAACTTTATCTGAACAACTAAAAACTCTGGACAGAGCCATTTGAGTGTGAGCAAGAAAGACAATGATAAGCATGCAAATACAAACAGCAACAAGTATGATTTTTAAAAATAGATATAGCTTAGAAAACGGAAGGAAGTTGATCTAGACGAAAACAAACCCAAGGGCAGAAAAATTTCTCATAGGCTGTATACTCTGTAGCTCATTTGCACTGCAGAATATTGTCAGACAACTTAATTAATCCTGTAAGAATTCATCTGCCATGCTAGTAAGGTCATGCTTAAAGTCTTGCATGCTAGGTTTCAGTATTATGCGATCCAAGAACTTCCAGATGTCCAAGCTGGGTTTAGAGAAGGAAGAGGAACGAGAGATCAAAGTGCCAACATTCTCTGGATGATAGGAAAGCTAGGAAATTGCAGCACAAATATCTACCTCTGTTTCATCGACTACGCCAAAGCCTTTGACTATAAACTGTGGAAAACTCTTAAAGAGGTGGGAATACCAGACCATCTTACCCGTTTCCTAAGACACCTGTATGTGGGTCAAGAAGCAACAGTTAGAACCCTGTATGGAACAACTGACTGGTTCAGGATTGAGAAAGCATGACAGGGCTGTCTGCTGTCATCCTGTTTGTTTAATCTATATGCTAAGCACGTGGTGAGAAATGCCGGAATCAAGATACGTGGGAGAAATGGCAACAACCTCATATATGTGGGTGCTACAACTCTAAAGGCAGAAAGCGAAGAGGAACTAAAGAGCCTCTTGAGGAGGGTGAAGGAGGACAGTGAAAGGGCTGGCTTAAAACTAAATGTTAAAAAAAAAAAGAAAAGATAATGGCATCTGGCCCCACTACTTCATGGCAAATAGAGGGGGGAAGGTAGAAGAAGTGACAGATTTCCTCTTCTTGGGCTCCAAAACCACTGTGGGTGGTGACTGCAGCCATGAACTCAGAAGCCATTTGCTTCTTGGTGGGCAAGCTATGATAAACCTAGACAGTGTGTTGAAAAGCAGAGACATTACTCTGCCGACAAAGGTCTGTATAATCAAGGCTATATGTACAGTTATGAGAGCTGGACCATAAAGAAGGTGGAGTGCCAAAGAATTGAAATGCCTTGATCTGTAGTACTGGAGAAGACTCCTCAGAGTCCCTTGGATGGCAAGATCAAACCAGTCAATTTTAAGGAAAATCAGCCCTGAATGCTCAGTTGGAAGGACTGATGCTGAAAGTGAAACTCCAGTAATTTGGTCATCTGATGCAAACAGGTGACTCATTGGAAAAGTCCCTGATGCTGGGAAGGATTGAGGGAAGAAGGAAAGGAGGGCATCAGAGGATGAGATGGCTCTATGGCATCACCGATGCAACGGGCATAAACTTGGGCAAACTTTGGGAGATGGTGAGGGAGAGGGAAGCTTGGCATGCTGCAGTCCATGGGGTCACAAAGCATCAGACATGAATGGGTAACAAACAAGAGCTTAAGAACTTGAAGAAAATGTGAAAAACAGAGTGAATGGAAAAGGGGGATTGTATGTGGCACATCTGAGAGCCAAATGTGATCCCATAACTTAATTGAAATAATTAGTAACAACATGAGGGCAGAGGATACATGGCTAAATATTGATGTATTGACAGAAGGAAAAGCCTCAGCTCATCATAGTGAGTGCTGAGGAAAAATCAGAGATTAAATCCATCATAAAAAAAACTAAGAGGTATAGAGGACAGACAAGATAATTGAATCTCTGAAATAGAAAAACAGGGTCCTTCAACATAAATTTCACACCAAAGTTTTGTTCTTAATATAAAGAACTAATTCTAAAGTTAAAAAATAGCATGATGGTATCTAAGAAAATCAGATATAGTGCATTTAACACTGAGATGTGTATTCATTATGTTATTCAACTGACTGTTTAGAACAAGGCTTAGAGAAGTTCATGGGTAAACTTCTTCATTGTTTTCTTTTGAAAATACTGGGGATTTTGGTCACTAGCAATTCTGAAAGGACAGATAGATATATGATACTAGTAGCAATGAGTGAAATGGCAGACAAGCCAGACATTTAGTGAAAAGAATCAGAGATGGAGAAAGCCAAAGTCTAGATGGTTGTGCATATTTGCTGCACTCAGATTAATTAGAGGAGGAGATGCAAAAGACTTCAAAGTATTCCTAAGGTACATATACCTCCATCCGTAAGGGGAAAAGCCTATTGGCCAAGGGACGTAAGTACAGTTTCTCAACTGACTGAATGATAAGCTACATTTATTATCAGGGGAAACTCTTTGGGAACTAGGCTTAAAGGTAAAACTACATTTATCCTTGGTGGGGTCAGCCGCAGGAATGTGCATGTTCCCAAGACTGACAGGAGGGGCAGCTTCCAAGTCTAGTCCCGGGCTGAACATGAGACAAAGTCTTAAACTTCCTCAGCTGTGAATCAGCCTCCAAGTTGCACAAATCCAACAGACAATGGATGAAAAATAACTGACTGGGGTGGGGGGTGGAGGGGGCTTAAGTATAATAGTTGACCAGTAAGTGGCTTATACTGACCTAAGAAAAACACCTAGGAAAACAGCCCAAAAAATAAAAAAGGGAAAAAAAATCTGAACAAAGACATCAGAACCTTCACATTGCTGGGAAAATATGTTACAGAATTAGTTAAGACAGTGACCTGTATGCAGGTCAGGAAGCAACAGTTAGAACTGGACATGGAACAACAGACTGGTTTCAAATAAGAAAAGGAGTACATCAAGGCTGTATATTGTCACCCTGCTTATTTAACTTATATGCAGAGTACATCATGAGAAATGCTGGGCTGGAAGAAACACAAGCTGGAATCAAGATTGCTGGGAGAAATATCAATAACCTCAGATATGCAGATGACACCACCCTTATGGCAGAAAGTGAAGAGGAACTAAAAAGCCTGTTGATGAAAGTGAAAGAGGAGAGTGAAAAAGTTGGCTTAAAAGCTCAACATCCAGAAAACAAAGATCATGGTATCTGGTCCCATCACTCATGGCAAATACATGGGAAAACAGTGGAAACAGTGTCAAACTTTCTTTCTGGGCTCCAAAATCACTGCAGATGGTGACTGCAGCCATGAAATTAAAAGATGCTTACTCCTTGGAAGGAACGTTATGACCAACCTAGATAGCATATTGAAAAGCAGAAACATTACTTCACCAACAAACGTCCATTTAGTCAAGGCTGTGGATTTTCCAGTGGCCATGTATGGATGCGAGAGTTCGACTGTGAATAAAGCTGAGTGCTGAAGAATTGATGCTTTTGAACTTGTGGTGCTGGAGAAGACTCTTGAGAGTCCTTTGGACTGCAAGGAGATCCAACCAGTCCATTCTAAAGGAGATCAGCCCTGGGATTTCTTTGGAAGGAATGATGCTAAAGCTGAAAGTCCAGTACTTTGGCCACCTCATGCGAAGAGTTGACTCATTGGAAAAGACTCTGATGCAGGGAGGGATTGTGGGCAGGAGGAGAGGGGACGACAGAGGATAAGATGGCTGGACAGCATCACTGACTCGACAGACATGAGTTTGAGTGAACTCCGGGAGATGGTGATGGACATGGAGGCCTGGTGTGCTGCAATTCATGGGCTTACAAAGAATCAGACACGACCGACCAGGTAAACTGGACAGATGGTAGAGAATTTCGCTGCAGTGCAGGAGACCAGGGTTCAACTGGACAGATGGTAGAGAATTTCCCTGCAGTGCAGGAGACCAGGGTTCAATCCCTGGGTTGGGAAGATTCTCCTGGTAATGGATATGGCAACCCACTGCAGTATTCTTGCCTAGAAAATCTCTTGGACAGAGGAGCCTGGATGGCTGCAGCGCATGTGGACTGAGCAACTAACACACAAGTCATTAAATAAATAAACTGATGAAAAAAGAGAAGGAAGTAACTGCCTAGAGTCTGATGTAAAATGTCCAGTTTTCAATAGAAAATTGTGAAACATACAAAGGAAAGGGAAAGTGTGAGTCATATACGGGGATACATACAGGCAATAGAAACTGCTCAGATATTGCACGTAGCAGACAAATTACACCAAAGCTATTATAAATATGTTCAAGGGGAATTTGGGGGATTAAGAGAACATGTACAAGATTTTGGAGAAGGCAATCGCACTGCACTCCAGTACTCTTGCCTGTAAAATCCCATGGGTGGAGGAGCCTGGTGCGCTGCAATCCATGGGGTCGCGAAGAGTCAGACATGACTGAGCGACTTCACTTTCCCTTTTCACTTTCATGCATTGGCGAAGGAAATGGCAACCCACTCCAGTGTTCTTGCCTGGAGAATCCCAGGGATGGGGGAGCCTGGTGGGCTGCTGTCTCTGGGGTCTCACAGAGTCAGACACGACTGAAGCGACTCAGCAGCAGCAGCAGCAGCAGTGCAAGATTTAAATCAAAATAAGATGACAATGATTTATCAAATGGATGATGTTAATAAAGAGATTAAAATTATATATGTATTTATTTATATATTTTCCAACTCCAAAATTTCACTCATTTGGAAATTGTTTCTCTCCCTACCTACCTATCTATATGTATTTTTTAACTATCTAAAAGTACAATAATCCAAATAAAAAATTCACTAAGGGCCTCAACAATAAGTTTGAGTTAGCA
>SJYC01095927.1:0-25334 GCA_006408675.1 Madoqua kirkii | reverse complement strand
AAGGTAACTGTGCAAGTAGTGATGAAAAGTATAATTAAGCATTTCTTTTTCTTTCTTCTTTTAACTGATTTAAAAGGCAGTTACATAAAATAATCTATAACATTGTATGTTGGGTCTATAACATATAGAAAGAATTGTAATATATTTCACAATAAAGCAAAAATGAATGAAGCTATACTGGAGAAAGGGAATGGCACCAGATGGTGTCATTTGAATCCATAAGAAGAAAGAGAGAAAGAGATGGTAAATAAGCTTAAATTTAACAATCTCTTTAAATATATCTGAGATCTCCTTGCTTCACTTCATAAAAAGACAGAAGTTTTTATAAAGCAATAACTATAACAATGTATTTTTGAGTTTGAAACACATATAGATATCACATGAATAACAATAGTAACACAAAAAGGAGACAGAGATGAGAGCATGCAAGAATAAAATTTCTGTGTCTTACTGGAATTGAGTTCATACAAATGGAATTAGAGTCTCATGAACTAAGATTTATGTTGTAAGCCCTAGACCAACCACTAGGAAAGAAGCTTTTAGTTAGTTGGTTATATAGTTGTTGGTGCCATCTCTGACTTAGTCAAGTCTGATACTAAGTCAAGTCTGACTCTTTTGCAACCCCATGGACTGTAGCCCACCAGGCTCTGTTCATTGGGCTTCCCAGGCCAGAATACTGGAGCGGGTTGACATTTCCTCCTCCAGGGGATCTTCCTGACCCAGGGATAGAACCCACATCTCCTGAATTGTTAGAATCTTTACCACTGAGCCAACTGGGAAACCCAATTATATCGTTAAGAATCCTCAAGGAAATTAACATAATATGTTAAATATTCACTTAAAACAAAGCGAAGTTATAAAAGCAGAAAAGAGGGACAAAATAGGAGAACTATATAAGTATTATTATCTTAGCATTTCATGATGAAGTCTTTCAATACTGAATGAACTGATAGACTTTAGATCAAATAACATTTTTTCTTTAGACTCATTTTCCCTCAAATTAGTATTCCATTCATGGTGCCCCTTTTATTTGAAATATTTTAAGAAAGTTAATATGAATTCTGAAGCAAATTTATTTTCAGCTGATTTCTATATTAAGTTTTATGCTTCATTGCCTTCCCTTGAAAAATACGTCATTTTGTACCATTAGATGCTTAACTACACACTCACCTTATATTTATTCTCTGACACTACCAATATTGACATAAAGATGCATATTTTCTCACTGCATATATCTAGAGGGATAAAACTGGCCATTAATTTTGGAATTATTATGTTGAATGCATCCAAACAACCATTTCATGGCTCACCAAATGCCTTCGCATCTTTTAAAAAGGAGCATGCTTGAGTGTAGGTATTTATAATGGAAAGTCATAGCAGTAATTAATGGTGTTCATAATCATAAAGACATGCAGAGCATTGGGCATAGTAATGTATACCAAGATATCATTAGGAAATTTGTATCACTGGACTTCCCTGGCAGTCCAGGGATTAAGACTTTGCAATTCCGCCACAGGGGGCACGGGTTTGATCTCTGGTGGGGAATTAAGATTCCACATGCTGCACTGCGTGATGAAAAAATACACTAAGTTTCAATGAACTTCTTTAAAAACAAACACAGAAATCTCTGTTTATGTAATTCTATATGGTCTTACAATACAACTTTGAATAATGGCATGTATGTATGTATCTGTGCACACGTGTACATATATGTACTTTGGGTGCTAGGAAACATGGGTGTGCTTCTGGTATAACTCTCGAAATGTGGCAGAATCATCAAGTGTACAGCTGTGAGAATCAGACTGCCTGCTTTTAACTTCTAGATTTGCCATTTAGATATGCAACCTGGTATCTATAAACTATAATAATAGTGACTTCTTCATGATGTGCTGTGAGGATTAAATGCCATCTTAATGCATGTCAAGTCTTAGAAAGTGCAAGCAAATCGTTTGAGTACTCAATAAATCTTAGAGATGATTATTGCTCTTTTGATTCTGCTCTTTCAGGAGAGAAAAGTTTCTTTCAAATCTAGAGTGTGTGTTAAATTTAGATTATACTTCTCACCTAAGAGCAGATCTTCAATATATGTTTTCATTTTGATGGTGTCTGTTACTGTCCCACCTTTATTTGTGACTCTTAGATTTTGCAAATTGTGTTATACAACTATTAGCATGTCATGGGCTTTACCTGGGTGACGGTTGATTCCCAGGGATGACAGGTGTATTTATACTGTTTTTCAGGCAGCTTTTGTGTGTTGTGTAAGGAAGGTTTGGGGTATGATGATGACACAGACTATTTTGAGAACCTTCCGTGTGGTCTGCCTAGTCTCTCCAATCTGTTCCTGTTCCTTTTATACAGGAAGACAGAAGATGTGTATCTCTTTGTTAATCATTCATTTATTTCTCAGTATCTACCCAAATCTGTTGATTTCATTGTAATGTCAAAGCACCTTTGTATAACTATTCTCAAAATATGCTTGATGCTTCTGTTAAAGTTTGCTATTTTCTAAGCATTCCCCTATTTCTTTCTTTTTAATATATGGAGACACTGTTTTGTCTGCCTATCAAATCTGATGCCATCACTTTTCATTAAAAACTCCACCGATCTACCAAGACCAGTTCAGACTCCTCCTGTGCTCTACTCACCTGCGTGCTGTAGCCTCTGTCTTCTGAATGCCCTTGGCTTTACTAATACACCTTTGATGGGTCATTTAGCCGTTTTTAAATTCTAGTTCGGTTGTTTGTGTGCATCTGCCTTCAAGACAGAGATCTTGTTTGCTTCACCTTTTGTACCCTCCGTAGTGCATATGTGCTCCGTAGAGTCTGAATTTTTTGCGACCCTGAGGACTGTAGACTGCCAAACTCTTCTGTTCATGGGATTTTTCCAGGCAAGAATACTGGAGTGGGCTACCAGTTCCCTCTCAAGGGGACATTGTGTATAGGAAAGTAGCAAATATTAAGCAACAGCAAATATTTAATAAGGATTGCTTCAGTGCCAGGAACGGAGCTCTGTGATGACTGGCTTCATGGGAAAGTGAGGGATGCTCTTGTCCTGAGTTCTCTAAACATATTTGCTAAATGAATGATTCAACAAATTCACATTTTGAACAATGCGATGCTGCAGAACAGGCCCTGGCCTTGCTATTGGATATACTGCATTAAAATCCGGACTGTGTGACTTTGGGAGGATAATACCCACCCTCCACCATGAGCTGTGGTTGTCTGTTTGAAAGTAGGAATAATAGACCCACCTTGTGCCATTAAGTGAGCTAACATATTGGAGGGGCTGGAGAGTTCATAACCAAAGTGGTTTTGGGATTGGCAAAAAGGTGAGATGCTCCTTTTCTTATAAAGGTATTACTGGAATAAAAATAAAGTGGCTGGTTTTCAAGGCTGTCCTTAGCTTTGGTTGTTGTTCTAGCCCTGGCTCTCATCAGTCTTCTTTGAAGGGGCCAAGCAGACTCTCACGAGGCCTGGCCTCTAGGGATGCTCTGAGGCCTGGCTATGCTGCTGTTGTTTCCTCTTCCCAGCAGCACTTGGCAAGTATGTATTTCTTTGCTGTGGTGCTTATAAATGGCTCCTTCTCTCAGGTTCTTCATGAAGTACTCACAGGACTCAAGTTTTGTTTAGTGTCTTGTTTTGCTTTGTCGTATCTACAGTGTAAGAAAGAAAGTGAAGTCACTCAGTCTTGTCCAGCTCTTTGCAACCCCATGGACTGTAGCCCCGCTGGGCTCCTCTATCCATGGGATTTTCCAGGCAAGGATACTGAAGTGGGTTGCCATTTCCTTCTCCAGGGGATCTTCCCAACCCAGGGATTGAACCCAGGTCTCCCACATTATGGGCAGATGCTTTACCATCTGGGCCACCAGGGAAGCCCAGAATTACAATTACTAGCACCTGTGAGGACATTTTCACTTCTGCAGAATTACTTCACATCCATTATTTCATTTGATGCCATTGGCAAGTCGGTGAGCATAGTAGAGCAGGGACTGAGGCTACCAGACAGATGTCCTTTGCAAAAGAGAAAATAGACCCTCAGCATTTAAGGGGCCTTCATCTAGCTTAAAAGTGGCAATGGAGATTGAGCAAATGTAAGCCCCGTGTTAGCTGCTCAGTCGTGCCTGACTCTTTGTGACCCATGGACTGCTGCCTGCGAGCCTTCTCTGTCCATGGGATTTGCCAGGCAAGGATACTGGAGTGGGTTGCCAGTTCTCTCTCCAGGGTATCTCTCCGACCCAGGGATTGAACCTGGGTCTCCTGCAATGCAGGCGGATTCTTTACCAACTGAGCTACCAGGGAAGCTCCCAGACACAGGCCACTTGTCTACAAAGTCGGTGCATCTGCATTCTACCCTGCTTCCCCTGGAAGCGAAGGCAAACGTTGATACACTTCCTCCTAACCTTAGTCTCTTCATTTCTCCTCTGCAGAGGCGTCCATCCTGAGCTACGACGGCAGCATGTACATGAAGATCGTCATGCCCATGGTCATGCACACCGAGGCAGAGGACGTGTCCTTCCGCTTCATGTCCCAGCGAGCTTACGGGCTGCTGGTGGCCACCACCTCCAGGGACTCTGCCGACACCCTGCGTTTGGAGCTCGATGGGGGGCGTGTCAAGCTCATGGTTAACTTAGGTATCGTATGAAGTACCCTCTGCCACTCCGTTTGGGCTTGTCTTCCCTTTCTTTTCCGATTTTCATTGGTTTGATTGAATTCTTTGTTTGTTTCTTGAAAGTTAGCTGCTCACCTCTTGTTTAATAGACCGAGGATAAAACCCAACAGCAACAAACACCTTCTCCTTGTTTCTGCATGAGGTTTTTGATGTCAATTTCTGGTTTCTGACAGTGGTGGTATTTCTTTCCTAGAAGATTTGTTTTCTAAGTTTCCTTTCTTGGTTTTTTGGAATCGTTTAGCTTTGTGTAAAACACGCTACTTTGGTCCATCTTTTGATCCATCCCGTTCTCATTAAGTCCAGCTCCTTAGTCACCACTCAAAACAGTCAAAGTTAGAGAGCGGGGCCAGGGCAGGAGAGGGAAGCAAAATGGGAGGGTGGTGTTGGAGGGAACAGAGCCACATGAGGGGGGATGGGAAATGGATTGTTTGAAGCTCCACACGGACCAATCACATGGCAAATTCTAGTGGCCTTGACAACACTACTGTCTCCTTATACTTTCTCCTAGTAGGGAGGACAAGGCACATTGTTTCTGTGGTCCCACTGGGGGAAAATTCTCTGAGTTTAGAGTCCGACACATTCAAGGACAGTGTGTCTCCTGATATGTGTCTCCTTCTTCCTTCCTGACATTCCTACCCTCGTTCAGCAGCCCTTTTTATAAAGATGATTAAGTTACACTGTTAACAGTTACTCTGTTCTCATATAAACCATATCGTTTTCCTTCATGTTGAAAAATTGGTGACTTCAAATTGTAACTTTATTGAGAAAGGACCTCCTCTTCTACTACAATTACTTATAGTAATACTTTGGAAATTCCTCTTTTTATGACCTCACATTCTTTTGGGCTACTGACCTTGACTAATTCTTATCAATACGCTGTGGAAAGTGGGGACCTCTTGGTTTTTGCAAGGGAAAAAGAAAGCAATCTTTATTTCTGTTGATTCTGCTCAATAGAAAGTCAATGCCCTGTGTTGACACAACTGAGTTCAAGCTTTCTAAGCCTATGATTGGTTTGAGGATGTAGAATATGTTTAGATACACAACTCCTTCCTAAAGATGTTGGTAGGATGGCTTGTCAGAGGCATGGGGATGACATGGTGGACACGTGTAGCATAAACAAGATGGTCCAGAATCCTAGATGGCCTGCTGGGAAGGTGGGAACTCCATACCCATTTTATCTGCTGTAAGGTCAACTGGTTACCCTTGAAAAGTGCCTCTACTACAATCCTAAAATTCTCTAGTACACAGAAGACTGTTTTGAGCAGTGGCTTGTTTCGTTGTGTCTCCTTTTTTTTTTCCAATTTGCAGCTTGTACAATACTATGCCCTTTTTCTTTTCCAGCCACATTTGATTTCTGTTGTCAGTGTGTCTCTTGGTTTTTCTTTTGTGTACGTGTGTGTTTGGTTATTTTGGGTTTTGTTTTGATTTTCCTTTTGCTGGATCTTTGTGAGTGTTCTTGAGTTTCCAGTCCTCCCCACCATCAGCCATGGTAAATCAAAAGATGGTATTCAACCCTTCAAAGGCCCAAAGCCTGCGGCCCGCATAGCAAACAGCCTTGCGAACAGAGTGTACTGAGCAGCCTGCAGGGGCTGGCATCCCCCTGTCCCCTCCACCTTCCCCTCCCTGCACCATGCTCCCCACCTGAAACCACCCAGCCGGAGTGCATACCTGAAACCAACCACCAGGAGCTGGCTGTCAGATTCTCTAAAACAGCAGAAAAAATTAAAACCTAGAGCAACCCTCCCTGAACCCAAATGAAAACAAATATGACCTCCTACTTAGCTCCCAGAAAAGAGGATTTAGCGTCAATATTTAACCAAGGTAAGAGAGAGACAGAGACGTAAGGAATATTCAGCCCTTTGGGTTTCTAGGGAAATTCACATGGCTTTAAGCATATAACTTTTCTCCCCCCATTTTAGATGTTGTTTTGTAAGATTAGAAGGCTAACTGTGACAGGTCTCACATCTTAGAAAGAAAAATGGAAGTGGAGGGAGATAAAAGGGGATGATTCAGAAAGATGAACAGCTTCTCTCTCTCTCCCTTTCACATGCACACACACATACACACACACACACACAGAGTCATAAATTCCAGATGTATTCCTAGAAGCATTAGCTTTCCATTTTAAACTCTCATGAAAATCTGGGCGATGTGCATTTTTCAAAGACTCTCTCTAGCCTCCTGTCTCCTTTCTGCATGTGAACAGTGTACCTCCTTCTAGGTCGAATCATCGTAGGCAAAACAGAGCTAGTCTACCCTGGAAAGCACTGTGCTTCTCTGCAAACAATGGTGACTTTTTTCTCTGAAGGGTACAGTTCACCACAATGCCTAGTTTCAACTACATAGCTTTCTTTCAACCATAACTGGAAACTGAACTTAAATTCCTGGAAGTGTACTTACACACTCCATACTCACGCTTTGTTTGAATGTTCTGTTGCCCTCCCTGCCTAGAGTGTACCCCTTCATAAATGCTTTCTTTCTCTCAGTCATGAATTCATGGTCCCTGTTTTTGATTATAGTAATAAACATCTCCAAGCAGCATCTTCATTTATGTAGAAAATTCTCACCACTAATTGTAGAGGCTCCCTCCCTCCATTTAAGTGATGTCTCTTTTCTAGCACAGGTACTAATGATATTCCCATTTATTTAAAATTGTTCACACATAGAAGCTCATGATGTACATGTCTGTATTTTTCTGATGTAATATATCTTCTAAATGTCAAGGAGACTTGGCTTTTCCAAGGGTCTTTCTTTCTGGAGATGGCAGCTGTGGCAATGGCAGGCATGAACAGTGTCCAGCTAAACATAGCGTGTTTTTTAAAGCTGTGAGGTTGACTATTGACCAATCATAGTTTGATCTCTTAATATTAAAAGCTATAATCACAATTTTAATATTATAGTCTTTTAAATATTAAACAACCTTATTTTAATCCCATAGTAAGTTTGTGGATAAATCAGTTAAATGTTTTTATGATTGCTTGATAGACATGAAACAAAGAAAGTAGGTCTCAGAGGTGGGACTACCCATGTTTCTAAACTACTTGATCATCCTGGGTTATCCATTACCTCCAAAGGTCAATACTGTGGATCAGTGATGTGATGGACTTAATGACCTCTGACTGCCTTCATGATGGTCACCTTTTACACATGTGCAGAAGGCATCTTTTGCCTGAGTGCTTGGTTTTAATGGAGCCAAGAAGTCCATCAGCATTTGTGCAGCTCATTCATGGGCCTGTAGAATCCTCAGCAAGATGCAGGCCACCCTTCCTCAGTGGCGGAAGCTTGTAGGCAGTGTGGTACAGCTTGGTTAATTGCACTCAGATTCTCCAGATGCTCTCTCTCTTTGGAAGCAGAGAAAGTAGGTCACATGTTTCTAAACTACTCAGTTATCATGGGTTATCTGTTACTCAGGCAGAGAGAGTACTACTGTCTACTGTATCCATCATTGAAGGCCCACAGCTCCTAGAAACGTTCATCTCTTCCTTGCTGAAACCAAAGCTCATCAATATAGAAAATAACATTTCTCCTTTTTAACTAAAATGAAATAGGAACAACCCAAACAGAATGAACATCATACACACACATCCACATCCCTCAAATACAAGCCAAGGCTCAGGCAGAGAGAGAACTTCAGCTGTCACTGGAGCTCTGAAGGAGATTGCCTTGCCAGGACAGGTCTTCTGATTCGTTTTTCATTAAAAAGTACATCCTCACTAGCAAGACCATTCTCTTAGACCCTATGAACAAGGTACTGGGGGTAGATTTTTCTTCCCAAGCATATGTTTCAAGTAAGGTAACAAAATCATTCTCCATTTCTCAACTGAACATACCCACCTGTTTGCTGTCTTGAAAGCTCCAAGTCCTCACCATTCAGTTCATGGGACCACGTAGATGAACCCAGAAAGACGAGCTTGACCAGCACCTCTGCCTAGATTAGCTCCTTGACAGAGACAAGCTCCTCAGCCGCACAGAAACCCAAACAGAAGACCATTTCTCCTTTAAAGTTCTTGGGTTTGTTGCTTTAGGTTCCCTCTTCCCTTTTCTTTCTCTGGAGTGTGCCTGCTCACCTGCTTCCCCTCTTTCTTGCATCCACGAGGGAAGGGCATTCCTCCAGCAGCTGTGACCCTGCTTCACACTCGCCACTCGTTTCTTTCACGCTGACTTGCTTAAAGTGATTTACTTTGGGACATTTAAAAGGTGGCACTATCTTTCCATAAGCCCTCCAAGGCTACTGGGTTAACTTTAGCTAGAAGAAGAGCACAGTTTCTATCTGTATTTTTTTTTCCTGTAATTTTCTCTCTTTGATCATTTTCCTTTTACCTTTTAATATCTGGCTTTAAACACATTCTTATGGGAATTTTGATAATTGTAAAAACAAAACAAAAAAAACTTAGGTTCAGGTGGGCAGCCTGCTAACAGTGCACCTGAGACAGGTCTCTGACCATCCTGCCCCATCACCTGCCTGTTAACTCTGTGCTTGACCTTCTGTGCCTTGTGTCCATGGCTGAAAAACAGATACTAATAAAAGGATAGATGCTCTGGATCTCTGACCCAAAATACCTTTTCTGGAAAAAGGTAGCCATCTTGTCATTCCCTCTATTTCCCACCTCCTCCCCCCCTTTTTTTTAAGGGATTTTCTCTCTTCAAGATGCAGGGTCACAGGATGGGATAGTTTGGGTGTCAAAGGTGCCCAGGACCACCTCCCCATGCACCCAACTCGCCTTCTCCTTGAATGCTGTGGGCGCTTGATTCAGTCTGAGTATTCAGGCAGGAAGACGGAGATGGGCTCCATGAGGGGTTGGTCTGCGGGGCCTTTGAAACTGCAGCAGAGACCCCAGTCAGTTGGGCTAATGTCATACAACTCCTTGTACCCAGCACCCAGCCCCGCCTCTCTAAAATCTGGGATGGGTGTTTGTGCGGTTAGCTGTTTGCAAGTGGCCATTTTATGACAGGAAATGACCAGGTGGTGTTAACCCTTTTCTTACATCTGAAGACAAAGGCAAGTCTGCCTATGTGAATTTCTATCACATTTGGGGTCTGACTGAAAGAGGGTGGAGGGAGATTGGTTTTAGAAAAAGGGAAAGGGTTAAATACTTCCCTGAGAAACAAAATTTGAAAAAACGATACGCTATGTCAGACTGGTGGAATATTAAAACAAAAATTGCATTTTTGCTTCTTTTAAAGAGCAATTTCAAGAAAAAACAATTATAGAGGGAAGCAAAATATAATCTGCATTTGGTGGGGAAATTTTTGCAGTATTTTCCAAGTTTAAAAAAATTAATATTTCAAAGTCTGGGTTTGAAATACTTTAATAATGATGAACAGGATTTTTGAAGGAAAAAAAAAAGCATACTTGGTGTCTATTGTGGATATATATGTATACCAGTATATATCTCTATACATATGTGTATATATATGTGTGTGTGTGTATATATATATGTATCCAACTTTACGAAACAATATACTGTACATATACACCCACCCTTAAACTTGTGCCTACTGTATATATACATATATAAAATGGCCACATTTCTTGCGTGTGTCTGTCCCCGGAAGGGTGGACTGATCGTTCTGGATGTCTGCAGCTGTTACCTTGAAGGATGCAATCTCATCTTTCATTTATTTTTCCCCATCTAGACTGTATCAGGATAAACTGTAACTCCAGTAAGTTTTCCCTCAAGTTTCATTTTGTTCTTTAAAAAAGAAAACGGACTTTATTTTATTTACTTTTTATGAGCTGTTTTTCATTTGAATTATTTTATTTTTTTGATGATGGAGTTGGGAGGTACTGGGGTTGACAAGCTGAAGGGCTGGGGTGATGGTTTGGGCTGAGTGTGGCCCGAGATGTGGTTTCTGGATCAAGGCAGGTCCTTTCTTCTTTCCTTGCATTGGTTCTATATGCAGAAAAGGAGGAAAGGGCACCTGGCTAATGAAGGAGCTTGAAAATGAATTGAAATGGTAATTTGTTGTTTTGGGAAAATAACTCTCAGGGCTGGACAAAAAGTGTTAGAGCAACCATAATGCACTTCTCCACTACCGAAAACTTCAGAAAATAAAAGCAGGGTTCATGACCCACGGGGTGGCTGCCAACTCTGACATTTCTTTCCTGGCATTTATTGCTAGAAGGTTGAACTTTCTGTTTTTTTTTTTTTTTTTCGTAGGAGGGTGGGCACAGCATTGCTCTTGGTAATAATGCAGCATATTAACCGAAGACTTGAGATGCGTTCATTTTAACCAAAGACTTGAGATGCATTCTAGTTCTTCTGAATAAAGAATGGCAGATTATTATTTTTACCTTATCCTATTTAAACATTCCATCTCTTGAAGAAGGATCTTAATGAGGAATAGGCTGAATACTACTCACACATTTCTTCCTTTGTCTGAGAAATGCACATTAACTTGAGTCATGAAGTAGGAGAAGAGAAGGAGAAAGAGGAAAGCTGGATGTGAAGGAAAGAGAAGACCAGTTGATAAAAGAAAGAAAGTAAGAAATATACTTTTGAGTCCTACAGCATGTTATATAGGTAAGGCAGTTAAGTAATAATTAAGCAACTTGGGTAATCGGTTAGGGCGATTAGCTACAACAGGCAGTCACAACATCAACAGAAAAGATTTCATCCTTGTTCGGTCAAAGTCTAATGCGAGTTGAGCAGGTCTCCTGGTCAGCTCTCTTCAAAGAAATAATTCAGGCATCTAAGATTCTTTCATGACTTGGGTTCAGCAACCTTGGAGTTCTTTCTTTACTTCCAGCTGTACCCATAGGGAAGAGAGAGAGAGAGAGAGCTTGGGTGGTTACGCAGAGGGTTTTATTGCTTGGCCTAAAAATGCCATACATCCCTTCTGTTCATATTTTGTGAGATGTAGCTCCATCTTAAAGGAAGTTGAGAAATATAGTCTCCCTGTGAAGCAGGAAGACAAAATTGGATTGATGAAGCATCTCAGTTCAGTCGTGTCCAACTCTTTGTGACCCTATGGACTATAGCACACCAAGCTTCCTTGTCCATCATCAACTCCTGGAGCTTGCTCAAACTCATGTCCATGGAGTCGGTGATACCTACCCGACATCACCAACGCGATAAAGCATCTAACACATATAATTCTCAGTATTATCTCCTCATTTTTTGCTTCTTTCCTTGCAAGTTTGTTTCTGTAGGAACAAACTCAAAAAAAGGAAATAGTCATTTACATTTCATTTACTTGTTTATTTCATCCTTTAAAAATTTTTAAAGGTATTAGCTGGTTTAACCTTCTTTCTTGGGAGATACACTATTGAGATGACCAACTAATAAAGCCCAAATCCATTCTTAGAGGCAAATGTTCCATACAAATGAACAACAAAAAGAAATCTAAAAATAAAAAATCAATATAAACAACTTCTTAGAGTGCTTTCTGGTTGTCTTGGCATCACTTTCAGTTAATTTAAGCAATGTCCTATTTTTCTGTGTTTAAACATTTCTAATTAGCCAGAAATTTCTCATGATATTTAGATCATTACAAGTCTAATTGAAACATCCATTTTCTCCAAAGACTGGCATTTTCTCTTTAAGTAGCTTTATTGAGATATAATTTCTGTACCACAAAATTCATCTATTGTAAGCCTGCAATTCAGCGATTTTTTAAATTGAATTTCTAGAGTTGTCCAAATATCACCATAGTCACATCTTTAGAACATTTCTAGCACTCCCCAAATTTGTCTTATGTCCTTTTGCAGTTAATCCTTGTACATTCCCATAGTCCTACACAGCTGTTGATCTGCTTTTGGCTCTATAATTCTGTCTTTCCTGGGCATTTTATATAAATTATATAGCATGTAGTCATTTGCGTTTGGACTCCTTAAAAAATACAGTGTCTCTATGAAAAGTTTTGTCTTTTCATTTTGCATTAGTTTCCAGAGGGAACTAAAATGAAGGCCGAGCATGAAGGTAGAAAACCTCATCCGAAGTTGAGGCTGGCACCTTCTGGCTGCAGAGACTGCTGTGCAGAGCAGAGAACCGAGGGAGCTATTTGATCAGGGTATCAGGGCCTGCTTTTTGTGTTCTAGTCAAACTTTGTCTTACATTTAATTCCATATATTCCATCTGAATAGCCATGGAGAGTCATCACAAGACAAGTTCCTGGGTTCTTTCTCCTGGGAAGATGATGATTATTCTACAGATGTCAGCAGATTTCCTAAGCCTGACAAACGATTTTATATTCAGAGCCACTAACACCAGCACTGAGAGGACATGCTTACAGGGAAAGATGTGTTTCCAACTTCGGTCACAGAATAGAAACAGTAAGACTGGTTTAAATCAGCATTTAGGTAAAGAGCCAAGACTGGATTTTGAAAATTTGATTTTGAATTCTCACGATAAATCTGTAACATACTAAGGAGGTTACTTTTGACAAAAGCATCAAACAAAGAACACATAGAGTTCGCTCCTTGCACCCAGGCTGAATAGAAACACACACACACACACATGTACACATACACACACGTACACACACACAGACACACAGACACACACACAGACACAAGTTCTTCAAACTAATCTAAGATCTTTAGTACTAAGATGGGTAGATATGGGTACCCAGGATAATGTAGAGTTATAATGTAAATGTGATACATTTTCTTGAAGTTAGTTGTTGACTTGGAATAAATACTTGAAAGCAAAGTGAAATGATGCAGAAGAATGAAAGTAAACATGAACCTTATTTAATATGTAAGTCTTCTTTTATGTTTTAAGAAAAAGGATAAGAATTCAAAGACATATAGTTTTTATTGTGTATTTTATTTTATTGTGTATCTTCTCTATTCCATTCTCAGCTTTATTGGCACTTGAGTGGAAGAATTTGAGAAGATTACACAGCTAAGTGCTGAGGTAAAACAGATAAAGGGGACTAGAACTTCTAAACCCCTCTTTCTAATGCACATGATATCAAAATTCATAGTTCAGCTTGCTACAGAATTTCAAGTTGTTTCTGTATCAGTTTTCCACTGTAACACTGCAAGAAATAAGACTGATTTCCAGCTGAGTGTGAGAAGAAGAGTGTTTCTTCTTACCCCTGAGATCCAGCTGCCATTCAATAGCAGTCTTAAGGGGCAATGGCTCAAGTTTCAAAACAAATGTTTTTCTTTTTTCTCTTGAAGTGACACAGTAAATTAAACTTCAACTAAGTTTAAATATAAGCTCATAAGCTCTTCCAGTATTTCTTTTTAGAATCCCTGTCCCGTAAAGAAATCAGGTAAAATACTGAATGACATTAGCAGTTTTTGTTTTTAAATCTCCCTCAAATATTGTTTGTTCTGGGAAATGGCTGCCTCCAAGGGTTTGTGCGACTATCTTTTTAATAGAGAGAGAACATGAAAAAGAAGGACCGTCTTCCAAGGTGAAGAGAAAGCCACTGAGGTGATAGAAAGCAGTGGTCTCCAGACAGAGCCTTTTCCTTTTGGTTTTGCTGCCTGGCATTTCTGTCAGTAATTGCCCAGCTCCCTGATGAGGGTTTCCAAGTGGCAGAAACAATCAGGTTCTCTGCCTTTCTCCCTTTCCTACCTTCTTTTTCCAGTACTTTGTCTTTCCCCATAATACCTATGATAGCATACTCATTCCAAACCTGACTAGCCCTGCATTCCCAATCCTGCGAGAATACCACACCGTAAATTCTCTTCCAGCTGCAGTCACTAAACATTTGTTAGACAGCGTCCCAATCAAAGTCTTTGGTTGAACTGGAGACATTGCTGGGTTTGATAGATTCATCTGACAGGGATATTTAAAATTAAGTAGTAAGGAAATTTCCAGTCTAGAATTGACTTTAAAATTGCCAAAGAGCAACAGAGTTGGCAGTCATCACGGTGGATTGAACTCCAGGGTGCCCTGGAGCATGGCTAAAGAAAACAGGGCTGCTTTCTGGGAATTTCTGGAGGAAGTCACCATCCCCTATGGTTCTAGTTCCATAAGGCTGGCTGTACCTAGGAGGCACATGGTTCTGCAAACAGGTATGAGTTTCTTATTGATTTTGTGGGTGTTTGATTGGATGAAAGTCTGGAAAATGGTTTGTAGCCTTTAACCTCGTCTGATTGGAACTCTGCCCTCCAGGTTCCTAATGCCTCCTTCATCTCATTCCTTGTAAGTTCTGTGTTGTCTAAATGAATGCAGTGACTTCATATGGATTAAATATGAGTGTAGCATGAATGAAGATGTGTGTTGTGCTAAGTCGCCTCAGTCATGTCTGACTCTTTGCCACCCCATGGGCTGTAGCCCGCCAGGCTCCTCTGTTCATGGGATTCTCCAGGGAAGCATTCTGGAGTGGGTTGCCATGCCCTCCACCAGGGAACCTTCCCAACCTAGGGACTGAATCCGCATCTCTTAGATCTCCTGCCTTGGCAGGCACGTTCTTTACCACTAGCGCCACTTGGGAAGTCCAGCATGAAGTATATAGTGAACACCAATTAATGAATACCAATTTCCCCCTCCTATTTTTTTCCCAACATTTCTCTCTCAAAGGCTAATTCTTCTGTGATCACTTTCTCATTTTTTCTGAAAATGGGGGCATATATCACATGAAAATTGTGAATTACATGCGTATGCCTGATTATTTAGGTATATATAGACCTCTTCCTAAGTTGCTTTCAACTTGAAGACTTACTGATTTATCTGTGACAAGGTTATTTTTTTCTTCGACATAGAGGAGAAAAGAAACAATGTCACGCAAAAATATACTGACCTGAAATCACTGAAGTCACATGTAGTCATTTGTGTCTTTTATAATCTTGTCCACGTCCCATAAACTGAGTCTGCTGTCTTTGAATCACAGAGATGCACAATAATGTAAGATCTGAAAGGAAATGACATCACAAGGATATGGTATCTCCAAATCATATCTCTGAAAACTACTAGTATTTATCAATTCTAAATATTCCTTCTCTTGCACCTGCTCGCCTAGAACGTGTTCTTTGTTTTCCCCCTTTGCTTCTCGGCCGTGAGTTTCCAAGCAGACTCAATACCAGTGTTTTGGCAAAGTCAACAAGGTGTGGGTGGTTTTGCTTCATTTAGGCATGGCTTGGTGAACTCCACTTTGTTACACTTCTGGTTTTCTTTTCTTTTTCTCTGTCTTCCTTGCCTAGGTACTAGAATAAATGGCATCATCTTAAGGCCTGGTTTATCTAGAAATCCCAGAGCTGACTTGCTTGGCTCATCCCTTCAACTCAGAAATACTTATCTCACATCCACCAGGAAGGCTAACCTCTTCACTCTTAAAAGTTTTCTCAGAGGGAAAGTGTAGAGTCTTTTTGGTATCCATTCCAAGGTTTGGATCACCTTTGCTGTGAGCCTGACCATACCGCTTTTCCCAGCAGAGTTTTAGTGGAGATGGAAAAATCACAAAGCAGAATCTTATATACAACAATGTATTATTATGTACCAAACTATTATCATTACACCAGATACTTTTTATTTCTTTAATAAATGGTTATGATGTACTTTAGCATTCATCAAAACCTGAGTTTTAAAAGATAACACATACTTTTTTTTCTCTTTGGAAGATTTTATGTTTCATGTGACATATAAAACACCTCATATGTAAGTTTATTAACAGTATCAATAGTAGGCAAATTTGAGTATGCTCATAGGCTGCTTCCTAAATATTTAATAGCAAACGCTTAATAAATATCCAGGCTGCATTTATTTTAAAATAGTTTAAAAATTGTAGCGGGAACAAAAGGCAATGCTGCAAAAATTCTCCCTCGTATCCCTAATTTTAGTCCCCCAGTTTTCAGGCGCAAGCTAAATTATCAGTGCTTTAACATTCTTTCAGAGGCAATCTGTATGAGTGCAGAATGTTATCATGTTCTCCATAGTAATTACCATAGTTATTACCACATTTTCCCCTCCTCTTTGTCTTCCTTCTGCTTAGCACAATGGTAACACAATTTTCTGAATCTTGCCTTTTTTCCCCCACAAAATGTCTTAGGGACTATTCCCTATAGGAATGTAAAGATCTACTTTATTCTTTTCAATAGTCACAAAATACCACATTTTATGGAGGTATTATATTTGATTAAATCAATACCTTACTGTTAAATGTTCAGATTTTTCTTGGCTTTTTACCACTACTAAAAGTGAGAAAATATATGCTCTTGTTCACTAGTCTTTGAGTGCATGTACGGCAACATCTATTAGTTAAATCCCTAAAGGTAAATTTACGAGGTCAACAGGTAAGTACGTAATGAAAATATTGATAGATATTGCCAAATTGCATTCCCAAGTGGTTGTCCAGATTTATATCACCCTTGCCAAATACTTTATATTATCAAACGTTTTGTTCATTTTCTCCAACTAGCTTTTTTACAATGTTGCTGTCACATATTCAAGCAGTGACCCATCGCCACTCACAGATCTTTACCTTTCATTCTTTTACTTCTCAGATACATGCAAGGACAAATGGCATTCAAAGTCTTGGTCACCATTTATACCAGAAATATTTTAATGGAAATCTGCTGTAGCAGCATTTCATAATATGCTAATCTTTTTTTCCCCCTAGTAAACAGGGGTGGTATAGAAAAGTGGTAGTGTGTTACAGTTGTTTTATGTTATTTTCTTCTTGTATTTCTGTTTGTTTATGTTGGAATCCCAGCAAAGAGAGGCATTTAAGTACCATTACAAAGAGCAAGAAGGACTCTGGAGCTAAATAGCCTGGGCTCAACCTTTTCATTCTATACCACTAATGAACTATGTGCCTGTGGACAATTTACTTTAACCCTAGTTCACTCTGTTGTAAAATGGGCATGGTTACTGTACCTACATCTTTGAGTAAGAACAGAAGCTAAATGTATGATGTTGATGAGGATGACTAATCCTATCAGTGTATACTCCTCTAATAAAAGGTGACCTTTTTTGTTGAAGATATTCTATTTTATCCAAGCCATCTTCTACTTTTTTATCCTTTTAATTTTTATTATGGGTGTATAATTGCTTTATAATGTTGTGTTAGTTTCTGCTGTGCAATAGAAAAGATGATCTGTTGAGAACTGTTTTGTTTAAGAATAGATAAATATGTATTATTTTATATAAATAGATATATTTGTAATTATATATATATATTTGTAATTATATATATATAAATAATTTTATTTATTTGTGTCTATGCCAGTTTGATGAAAAGGAAAGAGGAGAGTGAAAAAGTTGGCTTAAAGCTCAACATTCAGAAAACTAAGATCATGGCATCTGGTTCCAGCACTTCATGGGAAATAGATGGGGAAACAGTTCCAGACTTTATTTTTTGGGTTCCAAAATCACTCTAGAAGGTGATTGCAGCCATGAAATTAAAAGATGCTTACTCCTTGGAAGGAAAGTTATGACCAACCTAGATAGCATATTCAAAAGCAGAGACATTACTTTGCCAACAAAGATCTGTCTAATCAAGGCTATAGTTTTTCCTGTGGTCATGTATGGATGTGAGAGTTGGACTGTGAAGAAAGCTGAGTGCTGAAGAATTGATGCTTTTGAACTGTGGTATTGGAAAAGACTCTTGAGAGTCCCTTGGACTGAGCTTAAAGCTCAACATTCAGAAAACTAAGATCATGGCATCTGGTTCCAGCACTTCATGGGAAATAGATGGGGAAACAGTTCCAGACTTTATTTTTTGGGTTCCAAAATCACTCTAGAAGGTGATTGCAGCCATGAAATTAAAAGATGCTTACTCCTTGGAAGGAAAGTTATGACCAACCTAGATAGCATATTCAAAAGCAGAGACATTACTTTGCCAACAAAGATCTGTCTAATCAAGGCTATGGTTTTTCCTGTGGTCATGTATGGATGTGAGAGTTGGACTGTGAAGAAAGCTGAGTGCTGAAGAATTGATGCTTTTGAACTGTGGTATTGGAAAAGACTCTTGAGAGTCCCTTGGACTGTAAGGAGATCCAACCAGTCCATTCTAGAGGAGATCAGTCCTTGGTGTTCATTGGAAGGACTGATACTAAAGCTGAAACTCCAAATACTTTGGCCACCTCATGTGAAGAGTTGACTCATTGGAAAAGACTCTGATGCTAGGAGGGATTGGAGGCAGGAGGAGAAGGGGACAACAGAGGATGAGACGGTTGGATGGCTTCACCAACTCGATGGATGCGAGTCTGAGTGAACCCTGGGAGTTGGTGATGGACAGGGAGGCCTGGCGTGCTGCGGTTTATGGGGTCACAAAGAGTCAGACACGACTGAGTGACCGGACTGAACTGAACTGAACGGATGCCGGTTGTTTGTTGCTGGGCAGGCTTTCCTCTAGCTGCAGAGGCCCGGGGCTGCTCTTGGCTGTGGTCCCTTGGCTTCTCGTTGCAGTGGCTCCTCCCGTGTGGGGCACAGGCTTTAGGACATGCGGGCTCCAGTAGTTTGGGCATGTGGGCTCAGTAGTTGCTCTAGAGCTCAGGGTCAATAGTTGAGGTGCACGGGCTTAGTTGTTCCACAGCATGTGGGATCTTCCCAGTCCAGGGATGGAACTTATGTCTCCTGCATTGACCAATGGGCTCTTTACCACTGAGCTATCAGGGAATCCCTGGATATATTCTTGAAGCCATTCTTGACAGCTTAATAGATGCCTGTGAAATGAATATCCTACTTCCTTTAGTCTATTACTCAAGGAAATAATAAACTCAAGTTCATCAGAGTTGAATTGGATTCTGCATCAGTAACATTACTAATATGGTTGAAGAGACCATAATATTGGGTTCCTCACCCCCACAGTGCATGATGATAAAGAAATACTTGATGTTAATCCAGAACTAATGAAAAAAAAATTTGGCTTCATGAGTTCCTCTGTGTTTGTTTTGGGGTTTATGATGCTATTTTAATAAAAGCTTAATAGTGTTCTACAATGAAAAAGTTATCTTTTTAAGGGCACAGATATGATTCAATGATATCGTATTTGTGACTTTAATATCAATTAGTATAATCTAAACAGGAACTAAAATAAAATAGAGTCAGAGAAGTAAGAGTTTTTGCAGCAAGGGTCCAGACTCCTGGCTAAGAACATTACTGTCTGCTGGGCTTCTTGGCACATTTTCCTGTGTCAGGCTTTAAAAGTCATCAGGTTCATCCAGACTATTACAAGAAAGCAGGGCCCGTTCCCAAAACGGAGAAGAGAGTCATCTTCTTCTTCGGAGATCTTGTATTTTGGTTTCAACCAGTTTGTTGAAGCATGGCATACGTCCTTTTTTTGTTTTGTTAAGAGATTCACATGTGGACCTTTGGGTAATTGAAATTACACATACCATACAATGGCTGATGGTTCACGCCTTATCAGATCCACGCATGATGTCTTGAGAAGTAGAAACTTACTGATCATTGAGCAGGTAGAATTGCAGTGCCAGACATCCCAGCTTCCTTTGAGAACAGGTGAAGGGAGGCACACAGAGGAGAAGCTGCTTCTCCTTTAGCTCAGGCTTCTTTTCTGTGAATTCAGGCTGACCTCTGCACTTTAGTATGCAGATCTGTCACCTTTTGGTTTGTTTCTCTTACCTACAGTGAGTTCCTGGTATGGAAAAGTCCACTGAAGAAAAGTATTTTAACCTTTGTAATTCATCTGGCTTTTAAAAAGATAAAGGAATTGGGATCAAGCACCCAGTTAAAGAGCAGACAGAAGTGAAATTGAGGCATTAAATTATAGGTAAGTGTTTTCCCAAGAGAGTGTGTTTTGTCTCATCAAAGAAAAGAGCAGAGGAAATAGCAAAGGAGATGGAAAAAGCAAAGGAGTTAAAAGCACATGACCTCACCAAGTATATAGGTATAAGCAAGTATATAGGTATAAGCCAAGTAGATAGTTATTGAATTCTAGGAAAGGTTGATAAATAAAGGGGTAAGGGACTTTTCCTGGCGGCCCCGTTGCTCCTTGCTCCCAATGTGGGAGGGCCTGAATTTAATCCCTGGTCTGAGAACTAGGTCCCACGTGCTGCAACTAAGGGTCCACATGCCACAACTAAAGATCCTGCATGGTGCAACTAAGGCCCAGGATAGCCAAATAAATAAATACATATTTAAAAAATTAAATAAAGGGATAAAACCTCTATCGTAACATTCTAAAAATATGCAAACAAGATGCCAGTTTAGGAGTGATCTGCTGTGAACTGTCAGGCAAGAGCAGCCATATGTAAATTCCTAGGACTGTTTCCCAATCAGAGGTCAAGCCATTAAACTGTATTGTTAGTGTACGTAGCTTGGAGATGCACACATGTGCTCTTCTAAATCTCTTCAGTCATGTCCGACTCTGCGTTCCTCCAGACCATAGCCCGCCAGGCTCCTGTGTCCATGGGCTTCTGCAGGCAAGAACACTGGAGGGGGTTGCCATGCCCTCCTGCAGGGGGTCTTCCTAACCCAGGGGTTGAACCCAAGTCTCCTACATCTTCTGCTTTGGCAGGTGGGTTCTTTAACACTAGCACCACCTGGGAGGCCCAGAGGCACATGCATACGTGTATTGATACCTTATGTCAGCACAACCTAAAATTTTTATGCTGTTATCTGGCCACTGTAGGATTTGCATGACCTAAAACTAGCTTGGATATAGTGTATATTCAAACAATACGAAGTCACTGAGGTAATGAACTGTACCCACTCCTTTCCCTTAATTATCATTTTTACAAATACTCTTAGGAATTGATACAGAGATACAGGCCCCAAAAACACACTACAACTTTTTGTCTTGTCATTCTAAAGGGAAGAAAGTTAACTGAAGAGTGAATTTGTTCTTTTTTCCCTAATAATCCAAAAGAATAAATATCTCTCTGTAAAGCAAGGAATTGCAGAGAGAATGAAAGTCTATTTGCCTAGGTTGTGGTTGGAGTCAGGATTTCATGAAAAGATAATTGTGTTTCAGTAAATATTACATGTTGTCACTTCATTTTTTTAATGAATATTTACTGCAAGTTAGCTGGGTTCTAGGTATTGATGTCAGTTATAGGGATTTATACTGTGGATTTCCAAGGGACATATAGTCGGGATCCTCATAGTCTAGGCACATCCCCACTTTCCTCCCATTTTCTCATTCTCATAGATCCATTGAAACTCGGACATATGTATCTTTAAAATTCAGATGAACTTCTCATAGATTTCATTCAGCAGTGGTTCATTGAAGTATTTGTTCAAAATAATGGTTTTTTCCCCCACAATGTATATGTATATTTCACTGTATATATATAGTACTTAGTTAAAATAATCTGTGTCTTCCTAAATGATGATTCAATAGAAGAATGTTAAAAGGCATATGTCCTAAAAGAGAGACAGAAGTTAATAGAGATCATATCCACTGAAGCAAAGCCTTCTAATGGTTATGAGTTCAGAGGCCTCCAAAGAGGCCTGTTGGGTGTGTGTGTGTGTGTGTGTGTGTGTGTGTGTGTGAATCACTCAGCCGTGTCTGACTCTTTTGCAACCCCATGGACTGTAACGCACCATGTAACATACCAGATTCCTTCTGTCCTTGGGATTTCCCAGGCAAGAATACTGGAGTTGCTGCCATTCCCTACCCCAGGAGATCTTCCTGACCCAGGGATTAAACCCGCATCTCCTGCTTTGGCAGGCAGGTTTTTTTTTTTTTTTTCTTTTTTTAATCACTGCACCACCTGGGAAGCCCAGTTAAAATATTAACATATCACAAATGGGGAAGCCAAGGCTTGTGGCAAGTGCATGCCTTCCCAAAGCCCCAGGGTGATTAGGGGCAGGCATGAATCTTCAAAAAAGTTAATTTTCTTATTCTTTATCAAATGGGCACTGCTCATCACCCAAATTGTCTTTTAATGATGACACAGGAGAAGGGGGTGACAGAGGATGAGATGGTTGGATGGCATTGCCAGTTTGATGGACATGAACTTGAGCAAGCTCCTGGAGTTGGTGATGGACAGGGAAGCCTGGCGTGCTGCAGTCCACGGGGTCTCAGAGCCGGACAGGACTGAGCGACTGAACTGAGTGATGACACAAACATTATTTTCTTCAGAATTAGCTTAAAAAGCGGGGGAGGCACTGAAAGGCACCACATTAGGAAGGATATTATGGCCTAACCTCCTGCTTCTGGGGTGAACAGCCTCATGAATAGACTGAAATTTAGTTCTGAAGTTGAGGAGATGACAGAAGTCAGTGTCACCCACAGGGTGGGCAGGATGAAATCAAAGCAATAAGCATAGGGGGCTATGCCTCTATTCTTGAGAAAATAAAAGAACGTTTAAAATGGTCAAGATGGAGAAAGGAAAGACTGTTTTCCTTTGAATGGTTTTCCTGTCTATCAGGAAGATCTTTTCCTTCCTTCCTGTCTCAGAACCCGAGGAGAAGGAGCTATCCCGCTGACCCAAAGGAGGGTGCCCGCAGGAGTAGGGAGGTGAGCAGAGAGAAGGCAGAATGGGCGCCAAGCAGTAATGATGACAGCAAAGGTATACGGACAGGCAAAGACCGAGGGAAGGACACACACGTCTCTGCAGTGGCGTAGGATGAGAGGAGTGTGTTTTGTTGCCGTAGAAAATGTCTGCACCTTTCCAATTTTACTAAGAAAAAGAGAACACGGTGGAAGATGGATAAAGACAATATGGTGAGGCCATTGAACTAGGGGATGGCTAGAGAAGGCTTGCCGTCTCCTCATGAGAAGAAATTGATGGTGGAAATTAACCAGTGAACCAGTGAAGTTGCTCAGTCCTGTCCAACTCTCTGTGATCCCATGGACTGTAGCCCACCAGGCTCCTCCATCCATGGAATTTTCCAGACGAGTACTGGAGTGGGTTGCCTTTTCCTTCTCCAGGGGATCTTCCTGACTCTTTGTGACCCCGTGGACTACACAGTCCATAGAATTCTCCAGGCCACAATACTGGAGTGGGTAAGCTTTTCCCTTCTCCAGAGGATCTTCCCAACCCAGGCCTCCACACTGCAGGCAGATTCTTTACCAGATGAGCCACCACGGAAGCCCAGTTGAAATTAAACACATCTTGTATGCCTGTTAGTATGTTTACCTGATTCACTGATGATGATTTATAAGCAAGCTCCCTTTTTGATAAAGGATCGAATTAAAAAAAAACAAAACTTGCTAATTGTTAGAAAAGCTAGTTGTTATGTTAACCTAGCAACTAGGTAAATGCCCAGATATTTATGACTGATTTTTCCACACAGCTACATACCTGAAAGAATGAGAATCTCATGACTGACATGTCAAAGGCATGAAAATTAAACACTAAGTTAAGACAAACTCCATTATTTCCCCTCTACAGATCTTCACTGAACCCTATTCCTTTTTTTTTTAATAGCAATAATGGATGCTACTAGGTCTGTATACAAAAGAATTTGCAATACAAAGTTAAAAATCTTTTGCTATTGTTGTATAATGTGATTGACTTCACAGATGGTTACTAGTTACACTAAAATTATAGCCAAGATTGAGTGTTTTCTGCATGCCAGGCACCAAGATGAGCAGTTTGTTTGCATGGTCTTGCTCAATGTTCACCATAGTCTTATAAGGTGTTATTATCCTCACTTTAGAAATGAGACTTAACCATATGAAATGCTTTGCCCGGTCTCACATTCGGTATATGCTGTGCATAGTCGCTCAGTCATGTCTGACTCTTTGCGAGCCCATGGACATTAGCCCACCAGGCTCCACTGTCCATGGAATTCTCCAGGGCAGAATACTGGACTGGGTTGCCATTCCCTTCTCCAGGGGATCTTCCCAACCCAGGGGCTGAACCCAGTTCTCCTGAATTGCAGGCGTATTCTTTACCGTCTGAGCCACTAAGTGAAATCCCACATTCAGTATACCTGATACTGTGCTCCTTTCCACAGCACTTACTGCTTCTCCTGCTCAGATGCTCGAATGAATTCAGCCTAGCACTCCAGGACAAGAGCTGATAGTTTCCATGAAAGATCCTGGATCTAGTGACTACTAAGTCCTATTTCTTTAGCTTGCCTTTCTGTAGCCTTGATTGGAGAAGGAAATGGCAACCCACTCCAATGTTCTTGCTTGGAGAATCCAAGGGACGGCGGAGCCTGGTGGGCTGCAGTCTATGTGGTTGCACAGAGTCAGACACGACTGAAGCAGCTTAGCAGCAGCAGCAGCAGCAGCAGCCTTGACCTTTCCAGAGTTAGCCTGCCTCAGCTCAGCTTTGTAGGCATATTGCTGAATTCTATGACTGAAATGTATTTGGCATTTAGGGATGCCTAGAGGATGAACTGAACAAAAAAGATCTTTGTGACCAAGATAATTACGATGGTGTGATCACTCACCTAGAGCCACACATCCTGGAATGTAAAGTCAAGTGGGCCTTAGAAAGCATCACTCCGAACAAAGCTAATGGAGGTGATGGCATTCCACTTGAGCTATTTCAAATCCTGAAAGATGATGCTGTGAAAGTGCGGCACTCAACATGCCAGCAAATTTGGAAAACTCAGCAGTGGCTACAGAACTGGGAAAGGTCAGTTTTCATTCCAATCCCAAAGAAAGGCAATGCCAAAGAATGCTCAAACTACCGCACAATTGCACTCATCTCACATGCTAGTAAAATAATGCTCAAAATTCTCCAAGCCAGACTTCAGCAATATGTGAACTGTAAACTTCCAAATGTTCAAGCTGGTTTTAGAAAAGGCAGAGGAATCAGAGATCAAATTGCCAACATCCACTGGATCATTGAAAAAGCAAGGGAGTTCCAGAAAAACATCTATTTTTGCTTTATTGACTAT
>SJYC01095925.1:0-10912 GCA_006408675.1 Madoqua kirkii | reverse complement strand
TTTTTTTTTTTTACTTTGTCTTAGCATAAGATATTGTAAGGATTAAAAAAAATAATTTCGATCAGAATTAATATATTCACTTTTTCCTGATGTTTCATATGTATAACTAGAATTAGACAAAATATAAAAATTATTTAGCAATAAAATAGTATTTGGAGGTTCCATTTAATTAATTCCTTTTTCTACAAGGATATAATGTATTCCTTTAAGCATCCCAAATCTCTTCCTTGGGAGTTGGCAGCAGCAACTGTTGTAAAGGGAACATTTTGAAGTACAGATTATAATCACATCTAGCACCATATCCATCAGAGTTTCCGTTTATATAGCACATTCAACTTCATTCATCTGACAACGATGAAATAATGCTACTTCAGTCATCTATGGGGTTTTATTGAATATCATCAAATGCTCAGCAAATATTTAAAGCATTTCACATATTCTTAAAACCAGGAATCACATCTTGAAGAATAATTCTTGGTTTGGGAACTTTAATATAATGAAAACTGAGAAATATGCATGACATCGAACTTGAATAGGCTGATAACTTTACCAAGTGGCCTGATACTTTCTATAGAAATAAAAAAAGCAGAAATAATTATTTTTCCTCTAAACCATTTGCCAGGGAAGGTGACTTACTTTTGTGGCTAAAGCTGTTAATAAGGCTTAGACTTCTGGTTTTCAATATATAACAAGAATCTATAGGAAAGCAGGTAAAGCAAGCTGCAGTTCTCACTGCGAATGGACAGGACACTAACATTTTCAATTATTTGCAGTTTTAACAGAGTTTTCTTGGGTGAATATCAGCATGTTACCACATGTCCTGAAGTCAGGTGATTTGGGACACTAGCATCTTCACAGATTACTTTTTCTTATGCTTTAGTAATAGTGTGCAAAAAATAATTATCATTCACATTCTACATGTGATTGTTTTGTAAATAATGAAACTGCCACTTCTGTAGGTAAAATTGTTGTATTTCATTCTTTGCCTTTGTTCAGAACTGCATGAAACTGTTTTCTGCAGGACAGCTTTTCATACTGTTCATACGGTTTATGGGGTTCTCAAGGCAAGAATACTGAAGTGGTTTGCGTTTCCCTTCTCCAGTGGACGTTTTCTCAGATCTCTCCCCCATGACCCATCCATCTTGGGTGGCCCTGCACAGCATGGCTTATAGGGAAGCCTGGCATATAGGGAAGTCCATGGGGTCACAAAGAGTCGGACATGACTGGGCAACTGAACAACTATGAAATAACTTTTCACTTACCTCAGCCTTGAAATGAGAAATTCCTTTAAAAAATGTGTGTGTGTGTGTGTATGTGTGTGTATTAGAAAATTGTTTCTAACTCAAAGGATACTTAGCTTTGTGTCCTGGATCAAAAACCATTATCAAGTTTTCAGTTGTATATACCTTTCAGAGGACTAACGAAGACTTCTTCAGGAAGTTGACACAAGGCTTGGATGCAATCAGATGTTCTGTTGTGTGGTTCTTGCTGTGAATAGACAACGCTTCCCGGTTCCAGGTGTTACTGCTTAGCTGGTATTTTACTTTATAAGGAGGCAGTCGCTCATGAAGAACAGCTGTAATGATGCGGTGTTCAGGTATTCCGTAATTAAACTAACAGCTGGTTATAACATAGCACATGGCATGGGAATTTGCAACTAGGCTAAGCAGGAAACAGGCTGTAGCTTAATCCCTGTTCTCCTTTTGCCATTGTCTGGAACAAGTCCTTTCTGCCTTGATGTCCAACTATGGGCAGTACCAGCCATCTTCCCAGAGGAAAAGGAGAGGCGGGTAGAGGATTCATGGATCTGTGATAGCACCTAGACCAAAGGCAGGCAGCCCTATAAGTAAAAGGCACTTCCTTGGACTTTTCCCCAACTTTTGAAAACTAACCAGGTCTCCAGTGCGGTTTCCATTTATTTGATGTCAAATGCTGGGATCAGAGAAAACTGGGTGTTCTTATTAGTAGCCCCATGACTCAGAGGTTTTAGTCCTTTAGAGGACCAATCTTGTCATATAGAACTTTGAAGAAAGGAGCCCAGCTATCCATTAGAAAGTGTTGATCTTGTTGGATCTGTACCAGGCACTGTGTAGGATACAAGAGCTGTAGAGTCATCTCCAGCTGCAATTCCATCTCCACGTGGAACTTACAGTTTAGTTTCATACACGAAGAGGTTAAAATTTTGCCCCTGGAAGTTGGTAAACAAGGAGTTCGAGATGAACTTCTGTGAGGCTGATCCACCATCAGAGCCCCTATCCCCAACCTTCACGCTGCAGGAGAGCTGCTGAGCTAGAAATGTCTGTGTCTCTGCTGATTTCTCTGCTGCCCTCCCCTCCTATTTGGTGACTAAGAGGGTTAATACTCTTCAGCCAATTCTGTAATTAGTATACAATAAATCATACAGTGCTCCTTGTTATCTTGTTTTTCATTTTGCCTAAGACCTCATGCTTTTGAGTGACCTCCTTCAGTAACTCTTGGAACTCCAGTCTTGCTAGCTCATAAATGTCAGGAAGCCTCCACGAATTCAGGTCCTGGAGGAATAATTGTTTACTTGGTTTCCTAGCACCACTTCTAGATGGACCATCTACCCTTTAGATACCCTTTAGGTCACCTGCCCTTCAGGTGACCTTTACTTGGCCTGGACAGTTGGCTTTGTTCCCATACATAATCGAAGAAATTCAAATGATTCTTTTCACTTGCTGCTTCTCTTAGAGTATTTTAATAAGAAAATATCAGAGCAGCTTGATCAAGAGGCAGAACCTTGGGTCAGGAAAATTTATAGACATACTTGGAGTCAGCTTTTGAAACAGATTCAAAAAGATTCTGAGTTATCAGGGTAAAAGACTATTTCAAGTGGTAGGAAGTGGCCTTCAAAATCTGAGAAGAAGTGGGAGACTAATACCCCACTTACAACAATGGATAGATCATCCAGACAAAAAATTAAGGAAACACAAGCTCTAAATGACACATTAGAGCAGACAGATTTATTGATATTTATAGGACATTTCACCTAAAAGCGCAGAATACTCTTTCTTCTCAAGTGTGCATGGAATATTCTCCAGGATAAATCAAGTCTTGGGTTACAAATCAAGCCTTGGTAAATTTAAGACAATTGAAATCATATCAGGCATCTTTTCCAACCACAATGCTATGAGAATAGTAGTCAGTTACAGGAAAAAAGATGTAAAAAAACACAAATACATGGAGGTTAAACAAGATGCTACTAAATAACCAAGAGATCAATGAAGAAATAAAAATCTGAAAAAATTCAAACATTAAAGGCTTACTGCAGCTAACACTTTGTTTTCTCCTCTTAATGCTGCTAAAGAGGTGATATTGTTCCTCTCTGAGGTGTGGAAATATGTATATTAAGTAATATTCATCCAGTATTTATACTTCCCTGGTGGCTCAGACGGTAAAGCATCTGTCTACAATGCAGGAGACCTGGGTTCGATCCTTGGGTCAGGAAGATCCCCTGCAGAAGGAAATGGCAATCCACTCCAGTACTATTGCCTGGAAAATCCCATGGACAGAGGAGCCTGGTAGGCTACACACCATGGGGTCACAAAGAGTCAGACACGACTGAGTGACTTCACTTCACATCACTTCACTTCACCTATATTTTCAAGTGCTGATAGTGTAGCTTTGAATTGGACAGTTTATATTTTAGAGAAGGGAAGCAAGTAATCAGTACGTCAACAAGTGAAGTGAAGTGAAGTGAAAGTCACTCAGTCGTGTCTGACTCTTGGTGACCCCATGGACCATACACTCCATGGAATTCTCTAGGCCAGAATTCTGGAGTAGGTAGCCTTTCCCTTCTCCAGGGGATCTTCCCAACCCATGTCTCCCACGTTGCAGGCAAATTCTTTACCAGCTGAGCCAGGGAAGCCCAAGAATAGTGGAGTGGGTAGCCTATTCCTTCTGCAGTGGATCTTCCCAACCCAGGAATTGAACTGGCATCTTCTGCATTGCAGGCAGATAGATTCTTTACCAGCTGAGCCACCAGGGAAGCCCAAGCAAGCAGCATAACTTTCCTGGGGGATATGTCTTGAAGAAAGTTGGACTGGGCATCAGTTTTCCGCATGAGTTGGGAGAGGAGGGTCGTCAAGAAGGCCTCTGCAGCAGAGACCACTGACCTGAGGCCTGAAAGCAGCAGGAGGCTGCCTTGTGGGCGTCTAGGGAGAAGGGTCCAGCCAGGAGTCTTGTGGATGTGGGAACTCAGTAGGTGTGTTCGCAGGATAGAAAGACAGCCTAAGAGCCTAAAGCGTGAACAAGTGAGGGCAGGTGGCGAGACGGCTGAGCCAGGCAGAGGTCTTGCAGGTCAGGGGAAGGGGTTTGGATCTTACTCTAAGAGGCACAGGAAGCTTTGGGGGTGTTTAAGGATATGAGTGATTTGATTCAGTTTATTTCCAGTGTTCCCTGAAGAGGTTTGTTCCAGGGGATGTAGGCATAGAGGAAAGAGGGAGGGATTGAATTGCTCATCTGGACCTCAAACCCAGGTGCCTCTGCCTTCAACCCCTTCCTGGCATGCTGTACTGTTTTACTTGATCTTTCCCTGATAGCTCAGTTGGTGAAGAATCTGCCTGCAATGCAGGAGACCCCAGTTCAGTTCCTGGGTCTGGTAGACCCACTGGAGAAGGGACAGGCTACCCACTCCAGTGTTCTTGGGCTTCCTTTGTGGCTCAACTGGTAAGGAATCTGCCTGCAATACAGGAGACCTGGGTTTGCTCCCTGGGTTGGGAAGATCCCCTGGAGAAGGGAAAGGCTCCCCACTCCAGTAGCCAGGCCTGGAGAATTCCATGGACTGTACAGATGCTGGGTCACAGACTGTTGGACAGGACTGAGCAACATTCACTTTCAGTTGGTGTTAAGAGACTGAGAAGAAAGAGTGTAGACAAGGATAAAGGGGAAAACCAGGATGTAAACATGAAATCCAGAGTTTCTGTTATTTTCAGAAAATTTAACAGGGCTGTTAGTGTCTGTTCCTGAGAATTTGGGGGTCAGCTTGCCCTTCAATGCTGGGTCTGTGTGTCCCTTGCCAGGTTGATCTTCAGGCCCTGTGACCAGTCATGGAGAGGAGGCTCCTGTCTGCTCGTTCCACCAAGAGGAGCAGAGCTTCGCCTCTGAGTCCTCGGATGCAAAAGCTGGGATCTGCTGAAGCTCTGTTGCTGAATTTTCTCTTCCTTCCCCGCAACTGTCTAGACGCTCTTATGTTCAGCAACACATGCTGGGTATAGAAAACAGCAAGCTTTGGACCGTCAAGGGGGCAAGTTGTTCATTAAACTCTTTACCCTGCCCTGCTAAATCAAGAACCCCATGCAGCCTGCAGTAGGGGAGGTTGGCAGGGTGGAGAGAGAGAGAGAGAGAGAATACTCCTGGAGAGTTTCTCGTTCTGCAGCCTCCTCTCCCCAGCTGGCCTCCTGCCATCCACCGCCAGCCCGTCTGTGGAGCTGCGTTCGGGCACAGGATGTCCTTGCACCCTCGCCCCACCCTAATCACATGCTCTGTAGCGCGTCGCTTCTGCATCTATCTGCTCCTACAGTTGTTTACCAGTTTCCTTCAGCTCTGTTTCATAGGCTTAGTCAGGAAGTCCTGGGCATCTCCGGTTGGGAAAAAGAGAGAGGAGGGCTGGAAAAGGAAAGCAGGAGTAGAGTAGCCCAGAGGACCATCAGTTCAGATGGTTCCAGAAATAGCTCAGCCAAGCTGACGGTGGCTCCGCTCACAGCCACCCGCCCGTATGGGATTTACGCTCTTTGCTGAGCTTCCCTGCTGAAATATATCCCACCAGCTGTTCCTGCAGATGGTGGGAGCTGGCGCTGGCAGCAGCGGGCTCTCCACACCTTTGGGGAAGGAGGAAGGAACAGGTTGGGGGCCCAAGACAGGCTCCCCCACAGAAAGATGGGGTTTGGTATAGCCTGTGAGAACTGCCCCAGGTGTGAGGCATCTGTGTTCTTTTTAAACTATGATCTGGGCAGTTGGCATCCACCTCTCAATCTTTTTTAATGAGACGGGGAGATGAGTTATGAAAAGCGGTTACATACCCACTGTATACCTGTTAATTCATTGTTCTTGCTACAGTTTACAGTGTAGATAGACGTTGGTCTCTATTGCATTTTCTCTTGGGAGGGTCAGCTAAACCAAGCTCTCAACCTTTTAACACTTGAGTCTTATCCATAATCTTCCTTTACACCAAGACACCTGGGCACAAATATGGGCTCTAACAATGTAGTAAAAATAGGGGCGACTTTTATAAAGGGCCATGCGCCTCGAATATGCCAAGCTTGTGGCATGTAGAAAATGGTAGTGTGTCTCACCTTGATCTGATCTGGCAGTATGAGCCCTTCTCAGAATGAAATGACCTTGTACGGGCTTTCAGAATTTCGTAATCGTCTTCCTCCAGCCACTACACTTCGAATTCTAGTGTTTCTTTTTTCGAGCCCGAGTTCTCCCCTGAGAACTGTGCCGGCAACCCTATAATTTGCCATACTTGCAGCCTTGCTCTGACACACAGCTCGCCCTAAACCAGCTTTGAAGATCTTTTGTAAAATTTGTTTACTTCATCCAAAATCTGTAAGTATTAGAAATCGTATGCACTGGAAGAAGTGAAGATGTTTAAATTTTCCAGACCACAGAGTCTCAGGAAACAGGCAAGACATAAAATAAAAGGAAAAAAGGAAAGAGTATGTTATTTATTCTATTATCTGTCACGATGTGGGGGGGATGGGGCAGAAAACGGCTTGCTGCTTACAAATTCCACTTCTGCTGCTGGCCTCGAGATAAATATTGTTATTCAAAAAGGCTTTTGCCCACTTCTTGGTAGGCTGTTCAGCGAGGTGTAAGATATGAAGAGCAATTTTCTTGCCTAAGTGAGGGTCTGGTTAAAATGTGTGTATCCTCTGCTTTAGGCTCTGAACATCTGATTCACTAGGTCAAGCTGGGACCGAGAATCTACATTTTAATAAGCACGCTCAGTAATTCTGATGTAGATTGCCTGGTGACCCCCACTAGGAGAATTCTAGCCTGAATTTCCATAGAATGTTTTTCACAGGTGAGGGTTATAATTTGTAGCCCTTGAGAAGAGAGAACATTGAGGGGAAAATAAATTAAAATCACCTGTGTTTTCCATGATAGTTTAAAGGGCTCCAGTATTAGTTTATTTCATTACATGTATTTTGCTTTAATTTGTTGCAAAAATCACTGCCTTTTTATGTATAGTCCATGTTAAGGTATGAACGGGACAGTTTCCACTAGTGGAAAGACTTTCAGCATTGGCAGAAAGGAGACCGAGGGACTTCCCTCTCAATGCACGGGTCCTAGATCTCTCATGCTGTAGCTGAAGATCCCATGTGCCCCGAGACGTGCAATAGCCAAATAAAGATTTTTTTAAAAAGAGCTGGGAGAATATAGATTATGATGGAGGAGGTTTGGGGCTGAAGTCGTCCTTGCAGCCCAGGTCAGGGCCGCCTCGGCTTCCTTTGTACAGCTGAAAGTTGTCTTGAACCTTAGAGTGACCTGGAGACCTGCTGCCTGCCCCGCAGTGTGCTGGGATTCTGTGAAGTCCATGCTCAGGCTCACTTAACCTATATCGCCACCTACTGTCCACCCCCATCCGCACCTGGGGAACTTTGCCTGGGGTTGGTTGGAGAAGAGGTGTGAGAGGCCAAGCCTTGAGTGCAAAGGCAAACGGGTTGCACCCCGTGGACTCCCATTTAGGATGGCTGATTGACCACAGATTGCTCAGAATCATAGGCTTTCTATCCCTATTTTTAAGGTCTCCCTTATTTCAATCCAGAAGTGAATTTGGGGTGAGGAATAGCGGCCACATTCTGATTAAAATGAAAAGGCACCTCATGTCAAAGGCCCTCTTTGTTGGTTTTAAAATTTTTATTGATTTGGGGATTTACTGGGAGCTACAGCTGTGAGTAGCTGGGGCCTTTTGAGTGCTCCTGGCAGTTGTCAAGCTCGTTTATGGAAGGAAATCTGAAAATGCTGGGCACCACTCCTTTGTGTCTATTTTGGTGATTTTTTTTTTTTCCTCCTTGAGATTCTTTTCTTGTTGAGTCGACCAGGGAATATTCTCGTATGGTGAAAGAGTGAGTGTCCTTGGATAAGTTCCCACTGGGGAATTTTGGCCCCTGTCTCCTAGGGCTGGATAGGGAAGTCATCCTGTCCGTTTCCCTTTTCTCACTCATTAGCTTTTCTCTTCCGTGAGTTCATGCTTCACTTAATCTCGTATTGAATTCCATTGATTATCCGAGTCTGTGTCTTTAGTGAAGACCCACTTAGGCATGCTGTTGTGTCCCAGGATGCTCTTCCAGAAAACAGATATTGGCACAGATGTAAAATCTTATTTGTTTTCAAACTTTAGACTCAGGTTAGGCAGCATTTTCAAGTAGATTTCTTGCAATTTAAGGCAGAATATCTGTATTAGAAGTTCAAGGAAGCCTCAGTGGAGTTTTTGTTGAGCTGTACTAGATATAGAATAATGTTAGGTCTTGACGAGACTTAGTGATATAGATTAGACATTTGATATTTGGATTCAGGTACATAGTGATTACTAAGGAGAATAAGATAGGACATGCACAGCTCTTTTCTTTTTTCCTCATAAACGTTTATTATCTAGGATTAGAACAGAGGTTTTATCACCAAGAATGAAGTCTTTAAATTTCTATTCCTCTAGAAAATTTCTTTCCATTAAAAAAGTCACTAAATTATCTCTCTATATTAGATGTTCTTTGTAAAGTCTATCTTAAACCATGCAATGCTTGAGATGTGTATAAGAGACAGCTCCTCTCCCCAGATGCAGAGTACATCATGAGAAATGCTGGGCTGGAAGAAGCACAAGCTGGAATCAAGATTGCTGGGAGAAATATCAATAACCTCAGATATGCAGATGACACCACCCTTATGGCAGAAAGTGAAGAGGAACTAAAAAGCCTCTTGATGAAAGTGAGAGTGAAAAAGTTGGCTTAAAGCTCAACATTCAGAAAACACAAAGATCATGGCATCTGGTCCCATCATTTCATGGGAAATAGATGGGGAAACAGTGGCAACAGTGTCAGACTTTATTTATTGGGGCTCCAAAATCACTGTAGATGGTGACTGCAGCCATGAAATTAAAAGATGCTTACTCCTTGGAAGAAAAGTTATAACCAACCTAGATAGCATATTGAAAAGCAGAGACATTACTTTGCCAACAAAGGTCTGTCTAGTCAAGGCTATGGTATTTCCAGTGGTCATGTATGGATGGGAGAGTTGGACTGTAAAGAAAGCTGAGCACCAAAGAGTTGATGCTTTTGAACTATTGTGTTGAAGAAAACTTTTGAAAGTCCCTTGGACTGCAAGGAGATCCAACCAGTCCTTTCTGAAGGAGATCAGCCCTGGGATTTCTTTGGAGGGAATGATGCTGAAGCTGAAACTCCAGTACTTTGGCCACCTCATACAAAGAGTGGACTCATTGGAAAAGACTCTGATGCTGGGAGGGATTGGGGGCAGGAGGAGAAGGGGACGACAGAGGATGAGATGGCTGGATGGCATCACGGACTCGATGGACGCGAGTCTGAGTGAATTCCTGGGGTTGGTGATGGACAGGGAGGCCTGGCGTGCTGCGATTCATGGGGTCGCAAAGAGTCGGACTCGACTGAGCGACTGAGCTGACTGCAATTGCAGTGTTGCTATTTCCTATACAGCTCTTGTTTATGCAGTGCCGACTGTCAACTGGGACTCTGGCCAGTGCTGCTGCATCCATCACTTTACTTAAAATAACGGCGAGAGGCCACCACCATGCTTTCCATTTTATAGATGAGGAATCTGAGACATGGAGATTGACTCGGCCAACAACACACACTTGGCAAATGGCAGAAAAGGAACTTAAATCTAGGATCTGCCTCTTTCCAAAGCTCACATCCTTAAACTTGTGGCTCCAGTTCATTTAGTGCTAAGTAGCTCTTTAATTCACAAGTTTATCTCTGTTCATTTTTGAGCGCATTTTGAGCCCAGGACAGGCTGACCACCCTTGTCCCTCTGGCCACTGGTTTGCCCAGGTGGAGCAAGTCATATAGCATGTCTTATGACATTGCAGGGTTCTGCAAAATGAAGAGGGGCCTGTACATCCACATGCATAGATGCCCCGCAGCCAGCTCCTGCTCCTCCGAGATGTACAGATAGTCTATAAGTATGCTTATGTGTCAGTGCTCCCATAAGGAAAACGTGTATAAAGGCTAATTGTTTGTATGTTTCCTTTATAGAAGAAGAACACATTTGAGTTTTTGTTTCTTTTTCTGGAATATTAATGCAAGGCTTGGGAATATCAGCTTTACAGATGTGTCTTTCTGTTAGAATAGGTTGAACACAGAGGGTGATGTGCCTACCTGCATCCCTTCATCAGGAACACATGTTTTAAAAATACATCAGTTCAGTTCAGTCACTCAGTTGTGTCCAACTCTGCTGCCCCATGAACCGCAGCACACCAGACCTCACTGTCCATCACCAGCTCCTGGAGTTCACTCAAACCCACGTCCATCAAGTTCGTGATGCCATCCAGCCATCTCATCCTCTGTCATCCCATTCTCCTCCTGCCCTCAATCTTTCCCAGCATCAGGGTCTTTTCAAATGAGTCAGCTCTCCTCATCAGGTGGCCAAAGTGTTGGAGTTTCAGCTTCAACATTAATCCCTCCAATGAACACCCAGGACTGATCTCCTTTAGAATGGACTGGTTGGATCTCCTTGCAGTCCAAGGGACTCTCAAGAGTCTTCTCCAGCACCACAGTTCAAAAGCATCAATTCTTCGGTGCTCAGCTTTCTTTATAGTCCAACATTCATATCCATACATTACTACTGGAAAAATCATAGCCTTGACTACATGGACCTTTGTTGGCAAAGTAATGTCTCTGCTTTTTAATATGCTGTCTAG
>SJYC01095923.1:0-23309 GCA_006408675.1 Madoqua kirkii | reverse complement strand
GCACTGCTCTTACAGCATCGGATCTCACTTCCGTCACCAGTCACATCCACACCTGGGTGGTGTTTGTGCCTTGGCTCCATACCTTCATTCTTTCTGGAGTTATTTCTCCACTGATCTCTAGTAGCATATTGGGCACCTAATGACCTGGGGAGTTCCTCTTTTGGTATCCTGTCTTTTTGCCTTTTCATACTGTTCATGGAGTTCTCGAGGCAAGAATACTGAAGTGGTTTGCCATTCCCTTCTCCAGTGGACCACGTTCTGTCAGCCCTCTCCACCATGACCCGCCTGTCTTGGGTGGCCCCACAGGGCGTGGCTCCATTTCACTGAGTTAGACAAGGCTGTGGTCCATGTGATCAGACTGGCTGGTCGTCTGTGATTGTGGTTTCCGTCTGTCCGCCCTCTGATGCCTCTCTCAGTGCCTACCGTCTTACCTGGGTCTCTTTCACCTTGGCCGTGGGGGTCTCTTTTCGCGGCTGCTCCAGCAGAGTGAAGCCGCTGCTTCTCACCCTGGACGTGGGGTAGCTCCTCTCGGCCACACTCATGCGCCGTCACAGCTGCCTTGCTCATGCGTCACCGCAGCTTTCTTCTAAGAGAGTCACTGAGTATAAAAAAAGTGAGTGGAGACAGACACTAAGGGATTATCATGAATACAGCTTTATGAGCATCACTGCCATTGCCACTGTCAAAGAGGCATTTATTAAATGGCAGATGCTGTTTAGTATTGCTGCTGCAAAGAGAGTTACAAAGTCATAGCCTTGTCCTGAGAAAGTCTCAGTCATTGAGACAGCCTTGATTTATAAACATTTGAAAAGATCCATGAAGGTACCAGGAACCAAAACAAGAGATTGTGAAATATTGGATCAGTATGTAAATGAACTTCAGGTATTTATATTACTTGTAAATTGAAGGCACACAATTCTGGGTTGCTATCCTATTAGTCAGGATAAGGGAGTTTGTGCTGAGGAAACAAACTCCATACCTGGTAGCTTCATGTGTGGGGCTTGCCCCTCACTCCACACTTTATATCCATCACAGAATACCGGGGGCCACTGCCTTGTGTGATCACCGTTCAGGGAACTAGGCTCATGGGTCCTTAACCATCTACAGTGTTGCGGGTTCCCCTCAACAAAGAAAGAAATAAGGGATATTGTGACTGGCCTTGAAATGTTTCTGTCCCGAATTTCCACGTACATTCCATTAGCTCAGGCAAGTGTGTGGGGATGAGTAACTCCATGGGAGCAAGAAACTATAATCCTCCTTTAGGAGGAAAACCAGATGTGGATGAAACAATGAGAAGCTTCTGGTCAAATCTAATAATTATTCTAGCCACAGTAATTGATCAGTCAACCAGTGAAATGATAATAACACAACTGCTTATCCACAATGGAACACTTACTGTGTACCAACATCTTTGTTAAACAGTTCACATAGATTGTTCCATTTAATTCTTTACCAGCCTCTGAGGTGGGTTTTATTATTATCTCTGCTTTCCACATGATAAAATTAAAACTGGGAGTCTTTAAGTAACTTGCCTAAGGTTACACAACTAGTCTTTAGCAGAGCTACGTTTCAAACCCACTTCCTCCTAATTTAAGAGTCTGAGCACTTCTCCAAGATTCCTATCAGGTAATTGAGGTCTATTGACTTAGGTTACATAGTGCTTGAGAGAACAGAGTCCAGTGATTTCTGACCTGGTCACTTAGAATCGCTTAAATGTGTCTCTGCTTTACTCTGGTTTTGTTGGTCTTTAGGACCAAATGGATTCTTTTTCTTTTTCTAAACTATTCTCAGCTATGTTCTGCTTAGTCTTCTGTTTTTATGGTTGGCAAGATCATTTTTCCTTTCCATGAGTTCTTCAGGCTCCTTGAGAATTGCCTTCACAGGCACTTTCCCATTTTCCCAGCTCTTAGGATTATTCAGGCTTCGAACATCCTGTGATCATACTCATTAAGACAGTGTTAGGGAAGCCTTGTCATGGAAAAATGCTTAGAAAACTGCGTCACTTTTTTCAAATTCGCTTTATAAGCATGTTCCCCCAAATCGCTTTTGGCGATTCTCTTTCAGTTTCCTCCTCTTTGAGAATTCTCTCTCCCTTTTGTTTGAGAACATTTTGTTAGTTCATTATTTTCTTTCCCATTATAACTCCACTGTCTAGTGAACTGCCTGGCACATGTATCTTAAAGGTGAAAGAATAAATTAATGAACAAATGGATTTCACGTTAAGAGTTTAGGTTCTTCTTCAGCTGCTCTGACCTGTTTCTTTCACCAAAGTTTTGACAGATAGCCACTCTGCCTGTAGTTACATCATGGTTTCCTGCCTGCGTGATTTTAATAAATTTTTTGTGAACTGTTTTCTCAACTATAGGATGTGGATAACAGTGTGCCCCACCTCAGACTTGCCATGAGTGTTAGCTTCATGCTGCAAAGTACTTGGAATATGCCTGACACAGAAGTACAATAATAAAGTCCTTAATCTTTGTCTTGGGAGTCAAAATTTTCCTTCAGATTTCACTTTTCAAGTTCTTTTTCAAACTGCCTTATACGTAAGATTTCATGTTCTCTCTATATGAATTTATCCCAGGGAGCTAAGTTCTATTATTCTCATAGAGTTATTTATTCTCTTTAACCATTTATAATCTGTTCAGGTTATTTCCCCAGAGAGTGATATTTTTGTAAGACATTCCATTCTTTTTGGCTTAAATATTTGTTATTGAGACACAATGGGGCTTGATTATTTTGGCTCTGTGCATAGCAACATTTTCATTCATTGATGGATCCCTTGATTCATTCATCAAATATTTACTGAGATACTGTAAGATAATTATAGAGACTTTTAGAGCTAGAAAGAAGGTTAAAATCTTTTAGACCAAATCTATCCTCATTTCTGCACATTTAATACTAAGCATGTGAAAGGATCAGTGGTTGAATGGGCTTCTTCAGTATCGAAGCTGACGCACTGAGGACAGCAAGTGAGGGAACACTTCATTTTCTTCTATCTCTTCTTGAGCCTCAGGAGAGACACACCCATGAAATCAGGAACTTGTGCTCTCGTGTTTTCTTTGTATTAATTGAAGTGGTTTGACTCAAATATGAAGAATGTTAATTCATATATCGTCTAAAGAACCTCAGCTTCAAATCTGCTATGGCTGATCCCTAGTCTGGTGCTGACCTAGGGAGAGTCTCCAGTACCGTGTTCTTAGTTCCTCATTCTGGCAGTCTCACGTCAGGGAACTTGAACGGGATTGCAGAAAGGGCACCAGAAGACTGCAGGCATCCATTCCCTGTGGTTGTCCTGCAACTTGCCACCAACTGGCTGGCTTACAAATATATATATACATATATATATGTGTATGTGTATATCTATGTGTGTGTGTATATATATATATATATATATATATATATAGCTCACAGTTCTGGGGGCCAGGAGTCTGAAGTCAGGGTGCTTCCTGGAGGCCACGGTCTCTGCAGAGACCCTCAGTGGGCCCCCACTCTCGTCTCTCCCAGCCTCTGTGGCTGCCGGCTGTCTGCAGCCCTGGGTTTGTGGCTGTGTCCCTCCACTCTCTGCTTCCATCTTTGCACGGTCTTTTCTGCTCCTCTGCGTCTTAGTTATGATGATGCTTGTGATTACCTTGAGAGCCTCGCTGCGCCGTCCAGGACGAGCTCCTCCACTCAGGCACATCTGCCATGTGCAGTGATATTCACTCTTGCGCCGTATAAGGAAGGGAATGGTCACAGTTGCAGGGATTAGTACGCGGCATGTCCTTTTGGAGGGGCTGTCTGTCGTTCAGTCCTCCATACCTAGGCTCAAGAACTTGTACTTTGATTATGTACTGTTAGGCGAGTTATCACATCCATCTGAACTCCTAGTTTCTCGTCTGTAAAATGAGACTATCAATGCCCAGTTTGCAGAGTTTTAATGAGAAATAGAAGAGAGAGAGTGTAGATGATGTTTGTAACTCAATTCTCTGGACAATTTGTTGCCTTAGTCCCAGGTGCCCAGGTGCTTAGACGGTAGAACAGATTCTAAACTGTTTTGCCTTAAAGAAAAAGGTAAGACCGACCTATATTGGTTAAGGATTTGTTAAAGTTTTATGATTTGGTTGAGAAAATGTTATTGAGCAACCAGAAAAAAAAAGGTTTTATATTTAGTTCACCATTATGCATAGAGCGCCCACAAAGGGTTTTATATTCAGATAACCATTATATGTTGGGCATGCCTCATTTAATAATAATTTCTTTCTGTCTGTTTTCTGCAGCTTTCTATCCACTAGAATGTTATGTAATGTGTTATGATGTGATGTCAAACTCTTTAAATAATAATGAGTGATAGTTGGAGTAACAAACCAGTAGTATCTCGGCATCATGGGCCTGAAAAAAAAAAATCTTTTCAAACAGTCTTCTTTGGTTGAGCATAAGGGCAGTATAAAATCTGTCATCCACACTTTGCAGAATTCTTATTTGAGGTATGTGCTTATCAATTCATATTCTAGGCTCTTTCTCAAGTTATAATTTCTACTTCTAGAAGTAAAAACGCTCAGCAAAACATGACTGAAATATAATATCTGAGTTTTGTAGTAATATCTGATGCTGATTTTGTTGAGTTCCTTATGATTTGGAATAGCTCTGTCCCTCTGAACTGGGAGGCAACTGAAGAGGTTATGCCAGCTTCCACAGATAGGGAGAGCATAATTGAGATCACAACATGCCTCAGAATTTGACCTCTTCATATGCTCCTCTGTAAGTTCCATTTTTATGACTTTCAGTTCAGTTCAGTCCAGTCGCTCAGTCGTGTCCGACTCTTTGTGACCCCATGAATCGTAGCACGCAAGGCCTCCCTGTCCATCACCATCTCCCGGAATTCACCCAGACTCACGTCCATTGAGTCAGTGATGCCATCCAGCCTTCTCATCCTCTGTTGTCCCCTTCTCCTCCTGCCCTCAATCTTTCCCAGCTTCGGAGTCTTTTCCATTGAGTCAGCTCTTCGCATCAGGTGGCCAGAGTACTGGAGTTTCAGCTTCAGCATCATTCCTTCCAAAGAGATCCCAGGGCTGATCTCCTTCAGAATGGGCTGGCATTCCACTTTTTCAGTGTCTTCTGGTCTCACTCTCTCTTTACCCTACTCACATTCCTTGCCCCTCCTGGCTACTGCGCCTCCTCCTTGGCGGTGGAAAGAATGTTGATTTTGAATGTGCATAAAATCCCATTTCGTGAGCTATAGTCAAGTTGATGTGTGTGTGTGACCATTGGAATAGGCAGGAGGCAAAATAACGGGTCAGATGCTTTCTAGCTCTAAAATCCCATGAACTTACAATCTTCTGAATTTGGCTCCTAAATAAAAATCTCATACTCTGTAGCTAAAATCTTTCATTATCTTGTTCATCTCCTTCTTCCAATCTAGAGGGGAAAGAAAGTTATTTCATATCTTTGTTTTCTGGATTACTTTGGGTTGTTAGAAAAAATAAAATCAGTGATGATACCAAGTTTAGATTTTCCAGGAGAGTGTGAGAGTGTTGCGTATGTGTGTTTGTGCATGTGTGTAAGTAACTGAGATTTTTGCTTTTACTCTACTGACTCTTTGGAGATCTTCAGAGTTTCCAGGTAAGTTTGTTTCTTTAAGACATGACTGCTTTTCTTCATACAACCATTTCATATCTTCCAAGAAATGACTCCGAGAACATCTGCCTCAGTGCTCATAAACATTTATCCGCGTGTTGTTTCCACTTTTTTACAACCCCCATTCCCAATCACATCTAAAATGGCAAAAAAATAAAAATAAAAATAAAAAAGCTGATATCACGTTAGACTCTGGTTGTGTTCTCTCGATGAATGTTTTCCATGTTTGAAATGGCTGAGGAATTATCTTGCCTCCTCCCACAGTAATTGAGAACGAGAGGGATTGGATAAGGGTCGTTTCCTGCATCTCCTGGGATTTCCAAAGCTCTGTTTTCTTTTATACCTGATCGGGTCTGCCATTTGCAAAGCTGCGCCATGTAGTGGAGATGTGCATGTGGTTAATTATGACAGTTAGCATCAGTCCTTTACAGTCTTTGCTGCTCTGATGGGGTTTAAAGGCTATTATGGATGTCAAGAGGACAAAATAATGTTTCTGTGTTTTCTGCTTGCAGTGGTTTTTATGACTGAGTTTTGCTCATATACAGATGGTTTGAAGATGCCATCCTTCCATGAGTCCATTTGTCTTATCTGTCTCCTACCCTGGGTCCCCTGATGTGTTCTTAAGCACAAGTGTTTAGATTCTCAACAGTTCTGAGGGAATCTCAGGTGTTGGACAGAATTCCTTCAAACTGTTACAGTGAAACCACCTATGGTCAGTGGAAGGAGAAAAAATGCCATCAGTTAATTTCCAGAAAGTCCTTGGCTACCCTTAGACCTCTGTGGTCTGCCTTCCTGCTCACCAACCCCCCACCCACCCCGCCCCCCAGCTTCACCATCTTGCCACTGGTTTTTTTGTCCTTCCTTAATCCCCGCTCTTTGAGCTTTGCCCTGGTGAAATCTGTGTCCAGCTGCTTCTCACCATTTTGGTCTCAAGGTCATAGCATGTTGTGAAGACTACTGCATGCGGAAGCGGATTTATGTGCTGTTGATGCAGTTACTTTATTTCTGATGCTGTGAGTTGGATCCACACAGCATACAGGTTGTCGCCTCATCCTGGCTGAGGGCAGCTGGAGAAGAGGTAAGATGACCTTTTTTCACAGCACACCTTCCTTCTCTGCAGCTCTCACCTCTGCCTGAGAGGTAGGTATGAAGAAGTTCCTGGCAAGTGAGACTCTGTGAGCCTTTCCCACCCGCCTTGAGTGTATCTTGCTTAAACAACACATTTCCAGTTAATGACCATCTGGTCAAACTGACAGCCTGGAGTCCTCCTAATTCTTAACTGTCTGAAAAAGATGTGCCCAACCTGCCATGGCTTATGACTGAATTATAAACCATGAAGCATAATAAAGTCATTCACTTTCAACATGTCAGGTTTGACTTGAATTGCATCTTGCCCAGAGTTTGATGGCCTTTCCCCAGCACTTGAGAGGAGGCCTGTGTACTCTTCAAAAAGCACTTTGTCATTTCTCAGAGAACCGTTAGCTTTGTGTGGCTGTGGGACGTGAGCGTCAGCGGGCCTGGGAGAAGCGCGTTGTCTAGTGAACTGAAGAGCTTGGAAGAGCAGGTGTGCCGTGTCCACCAGGGAAAAGCAAAGCCGTCTCTTCCCAGGAAAAGAGGAGACATAGTCCACATTTGGGTACTGTGCATCCAGCCCCAAAATAACAATTCACTTTGCCGTGGGGGAATGCTGGATGAAAAGGCTTTACAATTCTGATTACCCTCCCGGCTTTGCTTCCCACTATCAAAAATAATCATAGTCTATAAATGTCGGTAGAATGTGGTTGGAGTGAAGCTCCACTTTGGGAGAACCAGGTGTCAGCTCTGGAGGAGCTCTATGAATGGTACACTTATACACTTATACACAATTTTTCAAAGAAAGAAAGGCCACTCGCCACCCCACTTGTAAAACTGTCAGAGGATTTAGAAAAGAACTATGGTAGGCTGTCTTCACGTGGGAAAGGAAATCTGGTTCTCAAGATATTTGGGGCATTGCAATGAATAATGGATATTAATAGAATTCCTCCCCCAGCCTTTCTGGCTAAGAAACTGATCTGCCTAGAAGCTGAGGAGAGGCGTCTACAGGTTTGGCCATGCTCAGCCCTGCTGCTGCTGAAGATGTCACACTCAGTGTGGAGGGTGAAGGGTGGGCTTTGGGGTGCATTGCAGGTGTCCCATCCCCCCTCTTCCCATCCTTTCTTGTTCCCAGATTCCCATCTATTGAGTGGGGCAGTGTTCAAGGATCCTCTCCTTTCCAGAGACTAGAATAATGTTGGGGTCCTTGTACTGTGACATGGATGGTTGGGTGACAGAGTGTGTCACCAAGGCGTTTTTGCAAGAGTAGATTTTCAGGTATCCAAAGGCTCCGGGTCAGGGGCTCTAGAGCCTTGAAAAGAAAGGAAAGTGCGCCCTCTGGTGGTCACCATGCAGAAATGCATCTGCTAAGCCACAGATACCTGACAGGCCCTGCTATCAAGCAGAGATGATGTCAACATTAGTTGAGTGAGGTTCAGAATTATTTATTTATTTCAGGGTAGAAATGAGGTGATTGATGAATCTGTCACAACAAAGCATTTTCAAAAATATATATATAAGAATCCATAAGGTATTAGGGGTCACATTCTGATATTGTTCAACATGTTTATTAAACTCCTACTGTGGGGCCAGTGGGCACTAGTGAAAAACTAAACGATCGCTTATGTTGCATGTGAGATTACAAACTGAGGACACAGATAGTAAGGATAATTACTTAGCAAGAGTGAGTAAGCCATTTGTTTCTGTTGGCAGAAGAATTGTTGAATTGAGTAGCTGGGAAGAGTCCTTGCAGGTGGTAAAATTAAGCCAGGCCTTGAAAGATGGGAAAGATAGAATAAACAAGGGGGCTGGAGGTGAGCATTCTCATTATAGAGGCTGAGGGAGTTGGAGGGGGTTTGTTTTTGAAGTCAGTAAAGTGGAGAGCAAGAGTGGAGAGTTAGCAGTAAATAAAGACACGCAGAGAAAACTTGGCAAATAAGAAATGAGTTATGCACATATTTAAAGTGGCTTAATAAACTGAATGTTCATCAGAAGGACTGATGCTGAAGCTGAAACTCCAATACATTGGCCACCTAATGTGAAGAACTGACTCACTGGAAAAAGACCCTGATAATGGGAAAGATTGAAGGTGGGAGGAGAAGGGGACGACAGAGGATGAGATGGTTGGATGGCATCACTGATTCAATAGACATGAGTTTGAGCAAGCTCTGGGAGATGGTGGTGGGCAGGGAAGCCTGGCGTGCTGCAGTCCATGGGGTCTCAAGGAGTCGGACACAACTGAGCAACTGAACCGAGTAAATTGAATCCGGGGCACATTTTCAGTACTCATTATGAAGACGGAGACAATATAACCTCAGGACTTAAGGGATGGGTCTAGGTTCAGATCCTAAGTCTGACACCTATGTGAGTCCTTTGGTGAGTTACTTGTCTGTCCCCATTTCCCCCATCTGTTAAACTGGGATGGAAATAGAATATATGTTTTAGACTCAGAGTTACACAAACACTGGAAGGTCTGAGACGTAGAAGTTGAGAATTAGGAAAGTCTGAGTTGTCCCAGAGTGGTCTGCCTCCCTCTGGGGGTAAGTTTCCAGCTACCGGTTGGGCACGTGGAGAAGCAGTAGGACCCACTGGCAGAGGCATTGTGGAGGTATACGGGTCAGATGGCTAATTGGACCAGGGGCCACTCAGGGTCTCTCCAACCTGGAGATCTGATGATTCTAGAAATCCCCCGAGGACCCACAGAAAAGTTAACTCAGAGGTGTGGATGGTAAAGACACAGGTTTACATTTTATGTTTAAAAAACTGTGTTTAAATTTGGTTCACGATGTTCTGTTCTATGTAAAAAAATACCACCAGTTTAATTAATGCAGCCTATAATTGAAGCAGCTATCTCAAGCTGTTCCTCTCCAGCTCGTCAAGTGGAATGGGGGGCTGGGGGATGTAGGGGGAGAGAGGCAGAGGGTCTGGGGCCCGTATGTCAGCTCTGCGAAGTGGCTGTAAGGAAACTGAACAAAGATCCCTTCCCGCCTGTGAAAGGGGGTGGAGACTTTGGAGGTGAAGCAGAATTCACCACCGTCTAATTATCTGAGACGTGAAGGGTGGGGAAGAAATGTTGCCTGCGAAGATTTCGGGAGAACAGGCGCAATGATGCCTTGGACCCTAGCTTGGCACTTTTAAATGTACCGCATGTGGAGATGGGAGGCAGAACGTGGAGTTCCGAAAGGTTTAAAAGGCGAAATGCAATCAGTTCCCTTTAATTAGCTCACACAACGCGTGGCAGGTTATGTTAACAGGCCTGGAGCTGATACAGAGGTGGCAGGCCACTGCTGAGACCCTGCAGAGAGAAGGCACCTGGGATGCTGGAGCAGGCAGAGCCCAGAAACCTCATGGAATAGTGGTATAGATGAGTGAACCAGCCTGGCACGATTGGGAACTTCCCCACGCTTAGATGGTTTTCAGAGACAGAGCTCGGGTAAACACTGAGTCCACCTGTTCAGTACTCTCTTCAGGATACCGTGTGTGATGGGGCTAATAGTGACTTCACGTTAGGCCCCAGCTGGTTAAATTAACCATAGGGCATTTGCATACAGGTTAACATTTGATGCCTTCTTTTAACAAAACAGAAGAATGGTAAAAAGTAAGAACACTATCTGTATTTTGGTCAAGCTTTGCTTTTAACAGTGCCGTAGAATTATATGATTATTAATACCAGTGGGTGTTTCTATGCAGGTGTTTTAATTAAAATGTTATCATCATTATTATTATTTTGTAAATAAGGTGATGGGAACTTTGGTTTACAGCCCTGTAGGAGGCTGAGTAGGAAAGCCTTGAGCGTTACAGGCAGAGCAGGTCCTCTGTAATTTAGATCTTGGGACTGAAATACACCACCGCTGTGTCGAGTCTGCTAAAATTGCAGCTTCAGATTTTTCAGGGGTGAGTAAAGCTTTTATAAAAAAAAAAAAAGGAGGCTACACATTAAAGTTATAAAGTCACATAAAATGTGACAGGCAAGAATGAGAAACTAAAGAAAACTAGCATTTTTCTCGTTTTACGTATTTCAAGGACACAAGTTTCATGAACAGTTTCTAAAAGAATTATTAAGTAGTTGTGTGTTTTAATGCTTTACAATTTTGCCATTCTTCAAGGTTTTGTATTTAGTTTCTTTTTGAGCTGATACATATAGAACTAGACGGATATCCTTAAAAAAAAAAAACACCTTTTGTTTTCCTGATGATTAGTAGAAAAAGGCAGTAGATAGTCCTTGGGAAACTGCTGGAGATGGGGCAGGGTAGTAGATAGTACCCCCTACTGAGTTCATTATCAATTGAGATGAACACAGGGGTTAGATAGGCAAAGATTAAACGATTAAATGTGTTTTCCAGGACTTCCCTGGTGGTCTAGTAGTTTAAGACTCTGTGCTCCCACTGCAGAGGACAAGACCTTGAGCCCTGGCTGGGGAACCAGGGGGAAAAACATATGTGTGTGTGTGTGTGTGTGTGTGTGTGTGTTTATTCAGTAGTGTACTAGTAAATGTTTAACATTTGTAGGGGAGGGTCTGGTTTTTAGTGTTTATGGGTTTCTGGGGTGAAGTTCTCTCTCCTTGGTCAGCTTCAAGCTACCAATATGATGTCACTGAGCTTGAAACTGGGCAGAGCTTTACACATTTGGCTCTTGCAAGCCAGTCCTGTCTTTATATGTCTGTGCTTGAGTCCATACCCATGAAGACAGTGTTACAGGGTGAAGCTCTGATCTCACAGCTAAGTAGTCTTATTGATATTACACTTCAGAATTAGGCAGACTGAAGCCCCAGCTCCTTCTCTGGGGGCCTGCCAGGAATGTTGCTTGTATGGAGCATCTCTTCAATGGGAGGAAACAATGAAAATGGATAACAAACCTTACCCTGAACAGAATTCAAATTCAGAATGATACTTAGAAGACCTCTATGGGGTTAGTGTCAACAGGAAGGTTGAGGCAGAGCTTTATTTTAAATCCTTATCATTTAGGTGTAGTAGAGATATTCCTAGCAAAGTCATTTTTGCTGCTGGAAAGTAGCAAGAATTTTGTTGCTCAGAAAAAGGAGTTTGAGGATGGCATGTAAAAATAGATACAGGAATATACCATAATGCCTGTCTTTATTTTGTAGGAAGATACAGAAGAATAGATTCCTATTTAGTACCTTGAAATTAAATTATTTTTCCAGCTGAGTGCAACTGAAAAAAGGCAGGACAGGCATAGGAACTTAAACAACTTCATTGCCACAGAGCGGGTGATGGACTATTTTAGTGAATATGTGAAATGGTATCTGGCGAAGCAGAGCACTTGATCATCTCAATTCCTGCTAGCTGATGTTCAGGAGTCTCTGCTTCCAGATTTATACCTCTTTGCTTACACATCCATCATTGTTAACATGCCTGTGTTCTGAGGGTGAAAGCCGGGAGTTGACTGCACGAGTCTATTTCTTCCTGGTATAGCACGGCTCATCTCTGTTGCTATTGTACTTTATTTAACATGCGATGGTTTTATAATTAACAATGGTTATAAATTAGCTTACCATTATAACAGCATGGGCCAAAGTAGCCAAATCGGAAGATTTCTTTTGGATGTGAAACTTCTGGTTGTGAGTCAGGTGTCTGCACACACTTTTTTTTTGCTGTTGTCATGCTAGAAGAGAAATTCTCAGCTCGGTAAGAACCTACCTGCTCATTCTGTTGCCTATGACATTGTATAGAGATGGATCTCAGGTTCATATATGTCTCCACTTGCTCCCCGTTGCCATAATCTGACTCGAGTCCTGACTCTACCATTTAACAGACAAATTAGTGAATCCATCCTAACCTAGGATGGTAACCCAGGGTTTCTTACAGGAAGGATAACAGACCTACCTCACAGGGCTCTGAAAGTGAAACTAGCTCAGTCATGTCTGACTCTTTGCGACCTCATGGACTGTATAGTCCATGGAATTCTCCAGGTCAGAATACTGGAGTGGGTAGCCTTTAGATCTTCCCAACCCAGGGATCGAACCCAGGTCTCCCGCGTTGAAGGCAGATTCTTTACCAGCTGATCCACAAAGGAAGCCCAAGAATACTGGAGTGGGTAGCCTGTTCCTTCTCCAGCAGATCTTTCTGACCCAGGAATCAAACTGGAGTCTCCTGTATTGCAAACAGATTCTTTGCCAATTGAGCTATGATAGGGAAGCCCCTCATAGGACCTGCTGCTGCTGCTGCTAAGTCACTTCAGTCGTGTCTAACTCTGTGAGACCCCATAGAGAGCAGCCCACCAGGCTCCCCATCCATGGGATTCTCCAAGCAAGAACACTGGAGGGGGTTGCCATTTCCTTCTCCAATGCATGAAAGTGAAAAGTGAAAGTGAAGTCGCTCAGTCATGCCTTACTCTTCGCGACCCCATGGACTGCGGCCTACTAGGCTTCTCCGCCCATGGGATTTTCCAGGCAAGAGTACTAGAGTGGGGTGCCATTGCCTTTGAAGAATAAATGAGCTAGGATGTAACACATTTGGTACAGGACAAATTGTCAACAAATGTTGCCAGTTGTGGCAATCATTATTTTAAAAGTATATATATTATAAAATATGTGTCACTTTACATTTAATGCACGGCTACTCTTGGTGGATATTTGAGGACAGACTCTGAAACTTGGCAGTACGATGCTTCCTAAGAAAAGTCCTACTAATGAACCAAGCCGTTTATGGTTCCAGCCTGAAGACTGAGGTCCACATCTGCTTCCCTCATTTGTCACTCCACCCCGACTTCTCTCCCCTCTTATATCCCTAGTACCCAATGTCCTCCTTTATTCCCCATTCTCCCCCATAAAAGTAAGAGTCTGTCTGGGAAAATGATTTGATAAACTATTTCATAATAAAACATGCATTATTAATATTCAAGGCACTATAGCAGAGATGTCATCTAAGAGTATAATTTCAGCCTGGGTGAGAGAGGTAGTTTATTTGGCAGTGGATTCCTTCTGATGCCTCTGAAATTACAGTCATATTTGTAACTACCTACTCTGCAGCCATATGGCAGCCTTTAATTATACCTGTTGGGATAATCCACTTAGCCAAGGTCAAGCATCCTCTGATTACATGTTATGTTGCTGTTTCCAAGTTGTCATATATCCTTGGCAGCTGTCATCAGCCAAAGTTGGTCTTTCTGGTTTTTAGTGGCACTCATCCTGTCCCGAGTTTCCACAACACATGCTTCCTCCTTGTCAAATGTGCTTTGCTTCACCTGAGTTAGTCATTATTCTGTGGTCCACGGCTAGCGGCCCCTTTCTACTGTAGTCAGTCTCTACAAGTGAGTTCAGCTCCCTCTCCTAGCTTTGCTTTTTGCTTCCTTTCACAGAATTCTCTGCAGCATATCAATCAACACAAGCACCTGTTGCTTCCTCCACCAGAATGGGGCACATTTCAATGGGAGGTGAATTCAGTCCATTGCAATCTAACAGTTATATTTCGAATGCCAGCAATGAGTAAATTCACATTTTTTGAGCACCTACAATGATAATAGTCTTAAAGTACTTTGCTTGCTTATTTGATGATAGACATTAACTCATTTAATCTTCTCAACTGTTTTGTGAGATATGCAATCTTCATAGTCTATCCTTTCACAGAATTCTCTGCAGCATATCAATCAACACAAGCACCTGTTGCTTCCTCCACCAGAATGGGGCACATTTCAATGGGAGGTGAATTCAGTCCATTGCAATCTAACAGTTATATTTCGAATGCCAGCAATGAGTAAATTCACATTTTTTGAGCACCTACAATGATAATAGTCTTAAAGTACTTTGCTTGCTTATTTGATGATAGACATTAACTCATTTAATCTTCTCAACTGTTTTGTGAGATATGCAATCTTCATAGTCTTTTCAGGTGAAGTCATTGAGATTTGATGCTCTTGAACAGAATATTTAACTTGTACAACAAATCAGTGGCAGAGCCAAGAATTAAAAGTTTCCTGGCTTGAAATATCTTGTCGTTCAATCACTTAGTCATGTCCAACTCTTTGTGACCCCATGGACTACAGCACTCCAGGCCTTCCTGTCCCTTACTATTTCCCAGAGTTTGTCCAGGTTCACGTCCATTGAATCAGTGATGCCATCTAGCCATCTCATCCTCTGTATCTCCTTTTGCCTTCAATCTTTCCCAGTGTTAGGATCTTTTCCAATGAGTCAGCTGTTTGCATCTGGTGGCCAAAGTATTGGAATTTCAGCATGTTCCTTCCCATAAGTATTTAGAGTTCATTTTCTTGCTTTCCTTCAAAATTGTTTTTTTTTAACTGAGCACTAGGATTGATAGAATGAAAAATACAAAAAAGTATATAACTGCAGTTCCTATCTTTACACTGGTCTTCCCACTTGGCTCAGATTGTAAAGAATCTGCCTGCAATGAGGTAGACCTGGGTTCAATCCCTGGGTTAGGAAGATCCCCTGGAGGAGGGCATGGCAACCCACTCAAGTATTCTTGCCTGGAGAATCCCCATGGACAGAGGAGGCTGGCAGGCTACTGTACATGGGTTCCCAGAGAGTCGAGGACGACTGAGTGACTTCACTTTCACTTTCTTTTCAGGAACAAGAAACTGTCCTCAGGCAGGATGCATTGTTGTTATATAATCCTTCAGTTCAGTTCAGTTGCTTAATCTTGTCCGACTCTTTGCGACCCCATGAATTGTAGCACCCCAGGCCTCCCTGTCCATCACCAACTCCCGGAGTTCACCCAAACTCACATCCACGGAGTCAGTGATGCCATCCAGCCATCTCATCCTCTGTCATCCCCTTCTCCTCCTGCCCCCAACCCCTCCCACCATCAGAGTCTTTTCCAGTGTGTCAACGCTTCGCATGAGGTGGCCAAAGTACTGGAGTTTCAGCTTTAGCATCATTCTTTCCAATGAACACCCAGGGCTGATTTCCTTTAGAATGGACTGGTTGGATTTCCTTGCAGTCCAAGGGACTCTCAAGAGTCTTCTCCAACACCACAGTTTAAAAGAATCAGTTCTTCGGCACTCAGCTTTCTTCACAGTCCAACTCTCACATCTATACATGACCACTGGAAAAACCATAGCCTTGACTAGATGGACTTTTGTTGGCAAAGTAATGTCTCTGCTTTTGAATATGCTATCTAGGTTGGTTATAACTTTCCTTCCAAGGAATAAGCACCTTTTAATTTATGGCTGCAATCACCATCTTCAGTGATTTTTGAAGCTCCCCAAAATAAAGTCTGACACTGCTTCCACTATTTCCCAATCTATTTGCCATGAAGTGATGGGACCAAATGCCATGATCTTAGTTTTCTGAATGTTGAGCTTTAAGGCAACTTTTTCACTCTCCTCTTTTCACTTTCATCAAGAGGCTTTTAAATTCCTCTTCACTTAGTACAGAGTTTAAGCTGAGCTGTTTTGTTGTAATAATCAACTTGGCTTAAAGAAGAAGAAGAAGAAAAAAATTAATGTGACTACGTCTAAGGAATGTAAGGAAAAAACGTTTGTCCTTTCCTCCTCTTTGAAAATTCCGGACCCCTATCTTCTCCTTGGGGACCCCGGATTTCTTATCAACCTGCCTAGGAATTGACTCTCTCAGAACTTTATAGTCACAGTATGCTATCTCTAATCTTTCTATGGACTAGATCCAGAGATCGTCCTGTAAAAAGGAAGAGTCCAGAAATGGTGTTTCTAGTCGTGACTCAGTATTAAGTATCTCTGTGACCTTGATCAGGCTTCTGACCATCTCCCTGAATCCTACTTCCTTTTTGGTACAATAAAAGAGTCAAGGTATTTCAACCCGAAGTCTCTTCATTGTTCCACTCATTTTGCTATGCAACCCTAATCCATATCTTAGGACTGCTCTATCAAACTCTCCAACCATGTTGTACCTTCACACCTTCCCTTGGTTTTTCACAGTTGCAAAGTCATTTTTCCCTTGCAGAAAGTTGGATTGCATACCATTTTAGTTCAGCATGTTTTTCCTTATGCTGGTAACAAGACTAAGGAGATATATATATATATACATATATATATTAATAATGCTGATCTCAAGAATTTAGGGGATACAGACAAAATATAACTTCTAAAATTAATAACCACTTTTGATGTATCTATAACTTTCCATCAATTAGTCTAAATTCTTGAACTCAAGTGAATTTATGATGCATATTTTGAGTACTTGGGAACTTGAAATATCAATTATTTTATAAATCCTTAATGGTGAAGAGCAAAGTAAGATTACTGATGCCTGTGTATGCCTTGTTGTGTCTCTTTAACCATCTTGAAAGCTGTCTTCTCTGAAGTTTTTCCAGAGGATGACGTTCACTATAGTAACAAGATGGCTGATGTATATCTGTAGACTTAAGGCGTTCTGGTAGTCATTTTGCACTGCAGAGTGTCTTATGGATGAAAAATATTATCTATAAAGGTGATACTCAGCTCCCCTTGTGCTATACATATTTCTTTTTCAGACCCACGGCTACATATGTTATGGAATAAAATATGTCTCCATGTTATAATTAGGTATTAAATTATTTAGGCAAGACTTGTGCTCCTACATTAAATTATGGTAACATGAACTGCTTATCTTCAAAGGAATAGGTTAAGCATATTTGCTGTCTTTGCCAAGCCTTTTCTCACTTTGTAGACTTCTGAATATGTAGATTCCTCCTCTTTATTAACATTCACATTATAAAATGAACATAGTTAGAGTGAGCCAAAAAATGCATATAGCAATGGTGATGGTAATTATTCAGACAGTTTTAGGGCCAAAGTTCATAATCCATTAGAAATGTGGAAGCTGTAGAGCCTTGAATGAGGCTCTAGAGTGATTAGAATTTTTAGAAATCTGACTTGTTCATACTGTAATTACTTTAAGAAAATCCAAGTTCTCTGAAATCTGAAAGGTGTAATTAACAACTCACTGAGTCTGTGTGTGTAGTTCTTACCCACAAATGAGCACCTACTCTGTGCAAAACATCTTGGAGTATATGGTGATTCAGTTGCTCAGTTGTGTCTGACTCTTTTGCGACCCCATGGACCGTGGCCAGCCAGGCTCCTCTGTCCATGGGATTCTGCAGGCAAGAATAGTGGAGTGGGTTGTCATTTCCTCCCCCAGGGATCTTGCTGAGATAGAGACTTAACCCCTCTCTCTTCTGTGTCCTTCATTGGCAGGTGGATTCTTTACCACTGGCATCAGGCATACACAAAAATAATTCAGGCAGTATGAGGAGAGAAGGAATAATAATTTAGATTGTTGGGATAGGGCAGTCAGAGGGATATGAATGGGGAATCACTGTTTCCAACAGAGACACTGTCTTAAAATCTCCAAAGAGCAAGATTCCATGTGTGCATGAAGAGTGACTGCAATGTGACATGTGTCATAGATCATGGGGGAAGACACAAGAAACATGCCCATGTATCAACATAAGACAGAAATTTCAGAAAGGTAGGTGGAGCTCTGACTAACCTAGTCAGTGTGTTAAAAAGCAGAGATATCACTTTGCCGACAAGGTCTGTGTAATCAAAGCTGTGGTTTTTCCAGTAGTCATGCATGGATGTGAGAGTTGGGCCATAAAGAAAGCTGAGCACTGAAGAATTGATGCTTTTGAACTGTGGTGTTGGAGAAGACTCTTGAGAGTCCCTTGGACTGCAAGGAGATCCAACCAGTTTGTCCTAGGGAAATGAGCCCTGAGTATTCATTGGAAGGACTGATGCTGAAGCTGAAGCCCCAGTACTTTGATCATCTGATATGAAGAACTGACTCATTGGAAAAGACCCTGATGCTGGGAAAGGTTGAGGGCAGGAGGAGAAGGGGATGACAGAGGATGAGATGGCTGGATGGCATCACTGACTCAATGGACATGAGTCTGAGCAAGCTCAGGGGAGATGGTGAAAGACAGGAAAGCCTGGTGTGCTGCAGCCCACAGGGTCTCAAACAGTCAGACATTACTGAGAGACTGAGCAGCAAGGTGGAGGATTCAATGACAAAATATAGAGGGGGTTACTGAATGCTGAGCCAGGAGAAGCAAACTCTTAGATTATCCTCTTACCCAAGATTCTGAATTCGTTTCTGCTACTCAGCCTTTCTTTTGGATAATTGGGACTTCTGTGGATGGGAGGTGGAGCGTTGTAAAAAGGAGGTAAGCTTAAGAAAGAAGGTTTCTGAAAATAAAGTAGAAAATTAGCTTGCTAGAGGACTTTCTCTGGTGGTAGAGAGTGTGTGCCATGGGTCAACCTTCCTCTCTGTATAAGGTAGGTAGGGAATTCACCTGTAGGAAGCAACTGGCAGCCAGTAGTGCTGGGAAAACCTGTGCAAAGTGATGAGAGAACAGGTGTCACTGACGGGGTCCCCTCTGACTCTGGACATCTGGGAGATTTTAACCATAGAGATGGTCTTCAACTTGTCACATGGACCTATTATGACATTGGAATATTTCCGTTGGTTGGGAGAGAAAACGAAGGAGTAGGTTTTTGTTTGTGGGTGTTTTTTTGCGGGGTGGTAGTGGGGTTGGTGGGGATGGAAGTGGTGGGTAAGTAGGAAGGCATGTGTATACGTAAGTTTTCAGCCTGGTGGGTAAATGTTAGAATCACACTCCACCTTCAGCAGAGCAATTGAGTTCCTCCTCTTCTGAAAAGAGGGGCAGGGATGAAGGTTGTCTGGGGAGTAGGGTCTCAGTGTTGCCCTTTGGCTATTTGCAATACTGAGACCAACAGGACTTGAGTGAGGCTGATTAACAAGTGTACTATCAACTTAGTGGGGAGGCTTATCACTTCTTTAGCTACTTAGAAATTCTACTCTCCCTGACCCTGACATTGGATCTTTGTGTTTTAGATGTGATTTTAGACATGTGTAAGCTCTTGATTGAGTCAGGGCTCTGGAGGACAGTTTTTGTTCATCTCTGACTGAGCCTTTATTTTTCTCCACAGTACTCCTTGGCTAGCACATTAGAAGTGTTTGTTCCCAGGGGAAAGTTACAAGTTTAATATGTGAGCTTGTTTTCTCTCTATTAAGTAAAGTCTTCAGAGGTTGGAATTCTAGGTTTTCAGTGATTAGTGTCTTTGGTTCTTTTTTAGAAATCTATGTATTTTCCTCCATTTTCCATAGATATATATGACCCATAGGCTCAAATGTGGATTTTGTAAGTCTGGAATAATGAGGAAGCCCCAAAGCTGAAAATGTTAAGCCACCTCTTACTCCCATCCACAATGGGGCTCTTCACACGTTCTGTGCTGTTGAAGCGTGGGGAGCCCACAGTTTACCTACATCTTCCTGAGAGAAGACCCGTGTGCTTGAGCTCTTGCAGCCAGGTTGAGTTGACAACAGAAAGAAGAGAATGAAATACCCCTCACCAGACCTCCCCCGACACTTCGCAATACTTCACTGTTTGTTGTGGGTTAGTCACTAAGTTGTGTCTGATTTTTTAATACCCCATGGGCTGTAGCCCACCGGGCTCCTTTGTCCATGGGATTTTCCCGGCAAGAATACTAGAGTGGGTTGCCATTACCTTCTCCAGGGGATCTTCCCGACCCAGGGATGGGACCCACATCTCCTGCCACGGCAGGTGTGTTCTTTACTGCTGAGCCACCAGGGAAGCCCGCTTTGCTGTTTATCACTCTGTTTGCTGATGCAGCTGTTAGGATTTAACCCTCAACAAAATAATGAGCTTATTTAGGGACTGTGATCCTACCATACATGTATCATCTCCCAAGGGTAGCTTAAGAACCCCAATAGTGGTAAATGATAAACCCAAATGCTTACCGTTGTATTTTCTTGACAGAGAGTATAGAATGTCATCCTTTTTTTCACACTTTGATCTGTAAAGAGCATGAAAGAGTAAAGACACAGTGTCAATTCAGATGCATCTTCCTTCCCTCACTCTTAGCCTTGTTCCCATCATCAGTCACCCATTTCTTGTTTTTCCTCGAAGGATCTTGGTTCTGTGAGGAGCAGAAACTGCTGAAGATCATATACTAAGTTTAAGATCCTAAAACTCAGAACCTGTGGCAGGGAAAAAGTGTGCACTTAATTCCTTTCTCTTTGACTGTCTGACCCAGTTGGATGCTAAGGAGTCCTATGCTGTTACTAGTCGTGAGATGAACATCTCAGAGCTGAAATAATACTGTTAGTAAAGCATTTCACATTTGTTGTTTTATGTCTAAGGTGCTTTATGTGTAAATGTTTCATATGCAAAGTATTACAATGAGTGTTTTACATGCATCATCACATTTAATTCTCATACAACTATGTATTCACTATTTTGCAGATATTGTTATCATCTCTCATTATATATATGAGGAATGAGGCCCAAAGAAATCAACTTGTCCAGTGTGCCCTGCTCTTAAATGCAGAATTCAGGAGTCAGATTCATGCTTAACTTCTACCCTAAACTGCCTTCATCTTCTATAACTCTTAACCCTAGGAAGAGTCGATCCCCCATGTACTAACTGCCATGTCTTTGCTAGTTGAGGCAAGCAGATAGTTTTCCAATTACAGTCTTTCAGTACCATGTTGGGATAAGTTTTAGAGGTTGGAGCTACTATCTGCCAAGTGCACACTTATTTCTGAGAACTGTCATTTTGGGTTATGACAGTTATGGTGCATGTCTTTTCATAAAAGAAAGGGAACTGGTCAGAACATTACCACCATTAACATTTTCTGCGTTGGTGAGATTCTAGGTGATCATTATATGTGTGTGTTGTGAGTATTATCAGATATTTTCTCGTCAGTAGTTCCCACCCGTTTGCAGAAAAGCCAGGGGTGAGAATATCTATAACAAGATCGTTCAGAGCCAGTGCACACATTGAGAGTACACTCAGTGAGGTGTGGATAAGTTTGGCACGTTTGAAGACCAGATTCACCAGAGAAGTTCAGAGCGTGCATATTTGCAGACAAAGATTTATTAGTCTTGATAGTTGTGTGATTGCCCACATAGCTTTTGGAGAGAAGTGAATTTAGCTTAAAATCAGTAAAATATTCTGTGCCAGCAATATACCCCTTGGGGATTCTTTATGATTTTAGAATTTGGATGAATGGCTAATTGGGTCAGCAAAGACATGCCAGTTAACTTTGTCACATGGTTTATTTGATTAATCTCTAATCTGCATTTGTGTAATGTGCCTTTATAATATTCACTAGTTATATAGAATGGCCACGCATTCATTTCTTCATTCATCAAGCATTTACCAGGGCCCTACTATGTGACAAGTCAAGTCTTTGGTTCTGGGTAAGGAAAAGTGAATAAGGCCCTGAAGTTATGAAAATAAATACAAAACAGTATCCTAAGGTATTTACTGGGAAATACATTTTCTCGATTTTAAAAATATGAAAAATAGCAAAAGGAACTTGAGAGGAGAGTAAAATTGATCAATAAAGATCACCACAGCTGTTGCGTAGAAGATTAAAAAGTACTTTTGAGTCTGAATTACCTTTTGATAATGCACTTATAAAACTGGATTAAGGCTTTCTGTGATTTCTGTTATCGTGGAGGAATTTATAAATTTAAGTTAATATCACTGCTAATGCATCTCTCTGGATAATAATGTACTTGCAATTTGCATAGAGGGCCCCAGACCTCAGCTAAACTAGTGCTCAAGAGGCCAGATAATGAAGTCTTTTACTTGACTCCCCAGCTCTGTTAAAACCATGCACATGCCCAGGGGTCTCCAGTCAGGCAGATTGACAGCATCTTTCAGTCTGACAAGGAAATTAATAGATTTCCTGAACTTATATGAATTAATCCTGGTTTTAAATAGATTACCTACTTATTCTAGCCCCTTGATTCTGCGGTTTCAAGGTTAGAAGTCTACACTTAAATGTTATCTGTTCAGCGCCCAAAGATCTGTCCAAGGTGCTGAACAGATACTGGAGCATCAGCATCCTTGTCTTTGTACTTGAAGTACTGTTTCCTGCTTTTTGCCCATCCAGGCCGCCTGCCCTGATTACTCGTTATATGATCCTAGCAACCATGTGCCAGATTATTGCCCTGACTCCTGCTCGTCTTGCCTTCTAATCTACTGCATTTTCCAATTCATGTTTAATCAGACACCAGTTAAATTTTGTACCTAGAGCCTCCCACACAAGTATCTTGGTTCACTCTTCTGTTTGCTAAAAGAACATGATCACTGATTTTATCTTCAGTTATGAAGTATTGAAAAATTTTGTATATGTCCATAAAAATATAGATATGCTAAAAATAGCCTCAAAATCATTAATTCATCCAATAACCCATAAAGTTAATGAAGATATAAGCATGATCTCTCTTTTTCCTCTTTCCTCTTCCCCCTGTTAATCTCCTCCTCTTCCTCCCTCTCCTCCTTCCTCCTCCTCTTTCTCTTTTTCCTCCTCATCATTATCATCATTATTATAAATGTAATGAGTAAGGATATTTTAACTGGTGAAATATTTATTTAAAATGTAGTATCTTGCTAAAAAAAAAAGTGGGTTATAAAACAATTTTATGATGGCCCAGGCTTAATAATTGAAAAATAGAACAAATACAAACATAAGTAGTTTCCTGTGAATGTATTACCTTTGCACTTGATGATTTAATTGTTCTCGTGAAAACAAATGCAGACCAGTCCTTACTAAGATACCTCTAGCTACGTTTAGGAAGGATCTGTTCCTTGCTAACTGGAAAATTCAAAACACATTTAGTCAGAGAGTCAGGGCT
>SJYC01095921.1:0-32008 GCA_006408675.1 Madoqua kirkii | reverse complement strand
TAACTGGGACTTCTGTGGATGGGAGGTGGAGTGTTGTAAAAAGGAGGTAAGCTTAAGAAAGAAGGTTTCTGAAAATAAACTAGAAAATTAGCTTGCTAGCGGACTTTCTCTGGTGGTAGAGAGTGTGTGCCATGGGTCAACCTTCCTCTCTGTATAAGGTAGGTAGGGAATTCACCTGTAGGAAGCAACTGGCAGCCAGTAGTGCTGGGAAAACCTGTGCAAAGTGATGAGAGAACAGGTGTCACTGACGGGGTCCCCTCTGACTCTGGACATCTGGGAGATTTTAACCATAGAGATGGTCTTCAACTTGTCACATGGACCTGCTATGACATTGGAATATTTCCGTTGGTTGGGAGAGAAAATGAAGGAGTAGGTTTTTGTTTGTGGGTGTTTTTTTGTGGGGTGGTAGTGGCGTTGGTGGGGATCGAAGTGGTAGGTAGGTAGGAAGGCATGTGTATACGTAGGTTTTCAGCCTGGTGGGTAAATGTTAGAATCACACTCCACCTTCAGCAGAGCAATTGAGTTCCTCCTCTTCTGAAAAGAGGGGCAGGGATGAAGGTTGTCTGGGGAGTAGGGTCTCAGTGTTGCCCTTTGGCTATTTGCAATACTGAGACCAACAGGACTTGAGTGAGGCTGATTAACAAGTGTACTATCAACTTAGTGGGGAGGCTTATCACTTCTTTAGCTACTTAGAAATTCTACTCTCCCTGACCCTGACTTTGGGTCTTTGTGTTTTAGATGTGGTTTTAGACATGTGTAAGCTCTTGATTGAGTCAGGGCTCTGGAGGACAGTTTTTGTTCACCTCTGAGCCTTTATTTTTCTCCACAGTACTCCTTGGCTAGCACATTAGAAGTGTTTGTTCCCAGGGGAAAGTTACAAGTTTAATATGTGAGCTTGTTTTCTCTCTATTAAGTAAAGTCTTCAGAGGTTGGAATTCTAGGTTTTCAGTGATTAGTGCCTTTGGTTCTTTTTTAGAAATCTATGTATTTTCCTCCATTTTCCATAGATATATATGATCCATAGGCTCAAATGTGGATTTTGTAAGTCTGGAATAATGAGGAAACCCCAAAGCTGAAAACGTTAAGCCACCTCTTACTCCCATCCACAATGGGGCTCTTCACACGTTCTGTGCTGTTGAAGCGTGGGGAGCCCACAGTTTACCTACATCTTCCTGAGAGAAGACCCGTGTGCTTGAGCTCTTGCAGCCAGATTGAGTTGACAACAGAAAGAGGAGAATGAAATACCCCTCACCAGACCTCCCCCGACACTTCGCAATACTTCACTGTTTGTTGTGGGTTAGTCACTAAGTTGTGTCTGATTTTTTAATACCCCATGGGCTGTAGCCCACCGGGCTCCTTTGTCCATGGGATTTTCCCGGCAAGAATACTAGAGTGGGTTGCCATTACCTTCTCCAGGGGATCTTCCCGACCCAGGGATGGGACCCACATCTCCTGCCACGGCAGGTGTGTTCTTTACTGCTGAGCCACCAGGGAAGCCCGCTTTGCTGTTTATCACTCTGTTTGCTGATGCAGCTGTTAGGATTTAACCCTCAACAAAATAATGAGCTTATTTAGGGACTGTGATCCTACCATACATGTATCATCTCCCAAGGGTAGCTTAAGAACCCCAGTAGTGGTAAATGATAAACCCAAATGCTTACCGTTGTATTTTCTTGACAGAGAGTATAGAATGTCATCCTTTTTTTCACACTTTGATCTGTAAAGAGCTGAAAGAGTAAAGACACAGTGTCAATTCAGATGCATCTTCCTTCCCTCACTCTTAGCCTTGTTCCCATCATCAGTCACCCATTTCTTGTTTTTCCTCGAAGGATCTTGGTTCTGTGAGGAGCAGAAACTGCTGAAGATCATATACTAAGTTTAAGATCCTAAAACTCAGAACCTGTGGCAGGGAAAAAGTGTGCACTTAATTCCTTTCTCTTTGACTGTCTGACCCAGTTGGATGCTAAGGAGTCCTATGCTGTTACTAGTCATGAGATGAACATCTCAGAGCTGAAATAATACTGTTAGTAAAGCATTTCACATTTGTTGTTTTATGTCTAAGGTGCTTTATGTGTAAATGTTTCATATGCAAAGTATTACAATGAGTGTTTTACATGCATCATCACATTTAATTCTCATACAACTATGTATTCACTATTTTGCAGATATTGTTATCATCTCTCATTATATATATGAGGAATGAGGCCCAAAGAAATCAACTTGTCCAGTGTGCCCTGCTCTTAAATGCAGAATTCAGGAGTCAGATTCATGCTTAACTTCTACCCTAAACTGCCTTCATCTTCTATAACTCTTAACCCTAGGAAGAGTCGATCCCCCATGTACTAACTGCCATGTCTTTGCTAGTTGAGGCAAGCAGATAGTTTTCCAATTACAGTCTTTCAGTACCATGTTGGGATAAGTTTTAGAGGTTGGAGCTACTATCTGCCAAGTGCACACTTATTTCTGAGAACTGTCATTTTGGGTTATGACAGTTATGGTGCATGTCTTTTCATAAAAGAAAGGGAACTGGTCAGAACATTACCACCATTAACATTTTCTGCGTTGGTGAGATTCTAGGTGATCATTATATGTGTGTGTTGTGAGTATTATCAGATATTTTCTCGTCAGTAGTTCCCACCCGTTTGCAGAAAAGCCAGGGGTGAGAATATCTATAACAAGATCGTTCAGAGCCAGTGCACACATTGAGAGTACACTCAGTGAGGTGTGGATAAGTTTGGCACGTTTGAAGACCAGATTCACCAGAGAAGTTCAGAGCGTGCATATTTGCAGACAAAGATTTATTAGTCTTGATAGTTGTGTGATTGCCCACATAGCTTTTGGAGAGAAGTGAATTTAGCTTAAAATCAGTAAAATATTCTGTGCCAGCAATATACCCCTTGGGGATTCTTTATGATTTTAGAATTTGGATGAATGGCTAATTGGGTCAGCAAAGACATGCCAGTTAACTTTGTCACATGGTTTATTTGATTAATCTCTAATCTGCATTTGTGTAATGTGCCTTTATAATATTCACTAGTTATATAGAATGGCCACGCATTCATTTCTTCATTCATCAAGCATTTACCAGGGCCCTACTATGTGACAAGTCAAGTCTTTGGTTCTGGGTAAGGAAAAGTGAATAAGGCCCTGAAGTTATGAAAATAAATACAAAACAGTATCCTAAGGTATTTACTGGGAAATACATTTTCTCGATTTTAAAAATATGAAAAATAGCAAAAGGAACTTGAGAGGAGAGTAAAATTGATCAATAAAGATCACCACAGCTGTTGCGTAGAAGATTAAAAAGTACTTTTGAGTCTGAATTACCTTTTGATAATGCACTTATAAAACTGGATTAAGGCTTTCTGTGATTTCTGTTATCGTGGAGGAATTTATAAATTTAAGTTAATATCACTGCTAATGCATCTCTCTGGATAATAATGTACTTGCAATTTGCATAGAGGGCCCCAGACCTCAGCTAAACTAGTGCTCAAGAGGCCAGATAATGAAGTCTTTTACTTGACTCCCCAGCTCTGTTAAAACCATGCACATGCCCAGGGGTCTCCAGTCAGGCAGATTGACAGCATCTTTCAGTCTGACAAGGAAATTAATAGATTTCCTGAACTTATATGAATTAATCCTGGTTTTAAATAGATTACCTACTTATTCTAGCCCCTTGATTCTGCGGTTTCAAGGTTAGAAGTCTACACTTAAATGTTATCTGTTCAGCGCCCAAAGATCTGTCCAAGGTGCTGAACAGATACTGGAGCATCAGCATCCTTGTCTTTGTACTTGAAGTACTGTTTCCTGCTTTTTGCCCATCCAGGCCGCCTGCCCTGATTACTCGTTATATGATCCTAGCAACCATGTGCCAGATTTTGCCCTGACTCCTGCTCGTCTTGCCTTCTAATCTACTGCATTTTCCAATTCATGTTTAATCAGACACCAGTTAAATTTTGTACCTAGAGCCTCCCACACAAGTATCTTGGTTCACTCTTCTGTTTGCTAAAAGAACATGATCACTGATTTTATCTTCAGTTATGAAGTATTGAAAAATTTTGTATATGTCCATAAAAATATAGATATGCTAAAAATAGCCTCAAAATCATTAATTCATCCAATAACCCATAAAGTTAATGAAGATATAAGCATGATCTCTCTTTTTCCTCTTTCCTCTTCCCCCTGTTAATCTCCTCCTCTTCCTCCCTCTCCTCCTTCCTCCTCCTCTTTCTCTTTTTCCTCCTCATCATTATCATCATTATTATAAATGTAATGAGTAAGGATATTTTAACTGGTGAAATATTTATTTAAAATGTAGTATCTTGCTAAAAAAAAAAGTGGGTTATAAAACAATTTTATGATGGCCCAGGCTTAATAATTGAAAAATAGAACAAATACAAACATAAGTAGTTTCCTGTGAATGTATTACCTTTGCACTTGATGATTTAATTGTTCTCGTGAAAACAAATGCAGACCAGTCCTTACTAAGATACCTCTAGCTACGTTTAGGAAGGATCTGTTCCTTGCTAACTGGAAAATTCAAAACACATTTAGTCAGAGAGTCAGGGCTGGTGTTGTCAGTCAATGACTGGGACAAGAATTTTATACCATATACCACCTAAACATCATTCTAAAGTTTCGTTCATTGTAATTTAAGAAGAATAACATGACTAATGGTGGTTTAGTCAATAAGTTATGTCCAACTCTTGTGACCCCATGGATTAGTTGATAATCTAGTTATTTTGATCAAACAGTCTAGGTTGTTATCTTAGATCTAAAAACTCTTAGCCATATGATCTTGCATAAATATCCAACTTATGTATCTATGTTTTTTCACCTGTAAACTGGACATGATTAAACATCCTCACACTGAAGATTGCTACTAGGATTATATGAGATATATATACTTAAAGTTTAGTACAGAAATTGGCATCTAGTAATCATTCCATAAAAGTGAGTTATCATCATCACTACCATAAATATTAACTTTAGCCTTTTGTGCTTTGCCTGATCTTAAACTGCATGGAAAATTAAAAGTACTCTATTCACTATGCATATTTGACATTTGTTGAGAGTAAGTTGGTAGCAATATCATACCTGGCACCCATTTAATGTCTCAACTTGTGAGCCGTGAAGAAAGACAGAGAGGGTAGTGGTTGTTCATTCATAAACAACCCTTCTTATCTCACAGCAGCCGGTTGATTACAATTGATTTTTGCCCATGTTATCATAGTGACATTTAGAATATATTACATTACCATTTCTGTTAACATGATGGTTAAAATTCAGTAGGCAGATAATGTAATATTGACATAATGAGTAAAATAATGATTGATAGTGAAGTTGTAAAAGTAAGGTTCAATGTGATTGAAAGTCACTAAACTTTGAAAAGTGCAAGAGATAAGGAATACTGATGGATAAAATGTGACAACTTGACACTGGCTGTGAATGTAGAAATGAACCAAAGAATCTATTAAAGGAGTCATTCTTGAAGAGGGCCGCCTATAGAAGTGTAAATATAGCTAATAAAAGTACCTTTTACATTTGCATATCTATCAGAACGTCTATTGGAAAATTAAAAAGACTAGATTTATGCTGCATAATTTTCTCAAAATCATTGTCTTTCCTAGCATCGTCTGTAGTAAAGTAGTTCTAATTTAAATTAAACTGGATACCTCTAAAATTAGGTTTTTCTAGAATTAAACAGAAAGGACTATGCTTTTCCAGGGACTGCTGTAGATGTCAGTTTTTAACAAGAGATAGGCAGTCAATATACAGAGCTTTTATTTTACACCCCAAACTGACATTTATTCAGTCAATGAGAGGTGTCAGATTAGCACAGTTTAGGCCACGGGGAAGTTTCAGAGCCCCTAAACTACGTTAGCTTTCCATTATCAAAGAGGTTACAGAGGCTGCTTTCATATGGCCCTTGCTTTTTAATGCAGTTTCAGAATCGAGAAAGAAAAAGACAAATGACAACTAATTTATCACTAGATTTATTGCCAGATTAGCAAAACTTGGAACTTATCAGATCTGTTTTTCAAATGAATAATAACTTTCAGGGCCTCTTTGGTTATACAAGTGTTTCGATGGCCGATGTCCTAAGAAAATTGCTGGCTTTAAATTTGAGATCATGTTGTTCTCATGTGCCTAGGATACTACAGCTCAAGACGAAGGTGTTCTGGGGAAAGAAAAGGAAGGATAAGATAATTTTTTATCTTCACACTGAAAAAGTGCCAACAAACCCTAAATAATTTAGTGTTGATTATACTAAATTAGAATAGTGATAGCTATAATCATTTGATCCCTGAGGCATTAATGAAAATTCAGCATTATTTTGTGTGGAGTATGTATCATTACCCTTGAGCTGAGGAATGATTATTAGTAAGTCTGATTAAATCTGGATGCAATGACACAAGCTATCTTTAACCCAGTAATGACAGGGCCATATTGTAATTTTATGATGAATGAACACAGCTTAGCATTTTTAGCACTTGGTGGGGAAACGGGAAGTTTGCATTCATTTTCTTGATTAGACTGCAGAGTAGTACAGAGAAGCTCGTAAGGAATGCTACTTAATGAAATAGTGTTCCTGCTGACTGATTAGCCTATCATAGCTTCCAATACCCACAGGATTGGTTATCATTATATGATCAAAGATAGTATTAAGCCACATTGTAGAGATCATGAATTCCTAGATGCACAAGTACAAAAAATAAAAATAAAAATGCTATCACTTTGTGTGTATCTAGTCCCCTTACCTTTCCAAATGCTTTTGTGTATAGTTTATGGTCAATATCATAGTAGCTGTTAGAGTGAGTTAGACTGTTTAGTACTTGTTTTATGAGTAAGAAAACCGTGATACAGTTTAGGTACTTCCTAAAGTCCCATAGACTGTCAGAAAAAAAAATATCCTGGGAACCCCAGTTTCTTGGATCCAGGTGAATATATATTTTTTGGCCTCTGTGGAAATTTTATTTTATTGTATAATTACACATTATTTATCATTGTTTTGATTTTCTCTTTTTAAAATATAGCTATTTTGTATGTTGTTTTGATCTTCACCTGCTCAGTCTTTTTCACTCTTTTGCAACCCCATGGCCTGTAGCCCTCCAGGCTCCTCTGTCCATGGGATTTCCCGGGCGAGACTGCTGGAGTGAGTTGCCATTTCCTTCTCCAGGGGATCTTCCTGACCCAGGGGCAGAGATTCTTATTGAGTAAATGGGTCACAGCCCTGGCTTAATTTTTAGTGCTAGGCAAAACTGTTCCTACAATCCCCAGGCAGTTTAGGACAAGTTTTGATCCCAACATAGCATCTGACAGTTAGTGGGAGCTTGGTAAATATTAGTTCTGTCAATTGAAAAGAAGAAGGAAAAAAAAAGCACAATGTGAGAGTTATGAATTAAGTTTTATTTGGTGCAGAATGAGGATTGTGGCCCAGAGAGAGGGTCTCAGCTCTGAGGATCTGCTCCAAAGAGGTAGGGGAGGAGGTCAGTATTGCATGTGATTTTAGTGAAGGCGGGTATCTGCAGGTGGGCATGCATTTTGGCAGAGACTTGCTACTAGTCCAGAGGAGTAGATTCACTGGTTTCAGTGCTTTTTAGATAGGAGAGACAAGAACTTGGGCTCATAAAATCTCCTCCTGAAAATATTTCACCGCCTGAAGGCCCGTTCTGCCAGTTTTTTTCCTAGAGCACAGACTGCCTCATTCTTGATCTGTACCCTGAATTCTTTCCACAGTGTGTTGAAGATCAGTGGCTGTGGTGCCTAGTGACTTAATCTTTGCAAAGGCACATGGGGAACACCAATTTTTAGTTGGCAGTTCTTTTGCTTTTAATTTATTGTGTGGCCTTCTGTGGTCTAAAGAAAGAACTTTTCAGTCTTAGTTGACCTGAAAACAATATCCATGGCCTAATTTGATTTTATCTTTAAAACTCTGCCAAAAGACAAAAAAAAAAAAAAAAAAAAACCACCACACACACATTAGTGACAGTAAAGCCCCACCCTGTTTTAAAATGCAGAACTAGAAGAAATTAGTATTTAGTTTCCCTCAATGCCATCAAGTTTCTGCTAGCCATCAAATTTCAAGGCTTTGCACATGAATGAAATCTGCCTGCAATGGAGGAGACACAGGTTTGATCCTTGGGTCGGGAAGATCCCCTGGGGAAGTGAATACCCACTCCAGTATTCTTGCTTGGAGAATTCCACTGATAGAGGACCCTGGCCAGCTACAGTCCATGGGGTCCCAAAGAGTTGGACACCATCAAACTACTAACAGTTTCTCTAAATATTAATGTCGTAATGGCATTCTGTTGAATAGCTTAGCTTAGGACACTCAGAGTCCAAAATTTAAAGTCACAGAAGTCCTCCAGGACCTGCTTGACGTGTAATAAATTGGGCTCTTTGGGGAAGACATGTGAAGTGAATTAAAATGCAGAACTAGAGGAAATTAGTATTTAGTTTCCCTCAATGCCATCAAGTTTCTGCTAGCCATCAAATTTCAAGGCTTTGCACATGAATGAAATCTGCCTGCAATGGAGGAGACACAGGTTTGATCCTTGGGTCGGGAAGATCCCCTGGGGAAGTGAATACCCACTCCAGTATTCTTGCTTGGAGAATTCCACTGATAGAGGACCCTGGCCAGCTACAGTCCATGGGGTCCCAAAGAGTTGGACACCATCAAACTACTAACAGTTTCTCTAAATATTAATGTCGTAATGGCATTCTGTTGAATAGCTTAGCTTAGGACACTCAGAGTCCAAAATTTAAAGTCACAGAAGTCCTCCAGGTCCTGCTTGACGTGTAATAAATTGGGCTCTTTGGGGAAGACATGTGAAGTGAGCCATTGTAATACAGAGAAATATATATGTATGTTTAAAGAAATGGTTTGGGTAAGGGACAATGATAATGCCTAGGATAGAAGGGAAGCAATGTCTTGGGACTGAATGAGGAAAACTAGGGTGGAAGGGAAAAGTTTGAAAGGAACATTTGAATACCAAACCAAGCAAACCGAGAAACCTTGGAATTACCCCTGACACTCTCTTCCCCTGCAAATATTCAATTAATGATTACCAGTTTTGCCTCTAATCAATCGGTTCTCGGCTCCATTTCCTTTTCTTTATCCATCGCTGAGCTACATGGAATGTTTAGCATTTTGATTTAAAATGGGTTGACTCATTTGGTATTCCTGTATCCAAGCATATCACCCTCAAAACCATTGTCCAGACTACTTAAAACCTCAAAGCTTAGCACCATCTCCCCCTTGCTTGAAATGCTGCAAGGGTTTCTGGCTGGCTATAGGATAATATCTAAGCTGATGATTCTCTGTGTTTTGGCTTCTCCCTACCTTTTCTCAATTAAAAAAAATGCACAACGTGAGAGTTGTGAGTAAGTTTTTTGGGGGCACTATGAGGACTGTGGCCTGGGAGACAGCACCTCAGATAGCACTGAGAATCTGCTCCAAAGAGGTGAGAAGGACAGTATATACTTGATTTTGGTAAAGGGGCAGTATGTGCAATCAAGCACATATTTTTTTGTAGAAAGTTCCTGTTGGTCTCACGAAGCTTCTGCTAGTCACGAGAAGCAGTCTTCACCTGGAGGCGTTTTAATGTTTTTCTAGGTATGAGGAGATACAAGAATTGAGCTCAAAAAATCAGCTCCAGAGAATATCTATGTGAAGACCTATCCTGCCAGTTTCCCAGGAGCACAGAATGCCTCCTTTTTGCCCTCCACCCTGAACTCCTTCAGGGGGGGTGTTGAAGGTCAGCAGCTGTAGCAGCACATGATTTAATCCTTGTAGAGGTACCTGGGAAGTGCCAGTTTGTGGCTGACGCGCTCATGATATGTTTATGCTACAAAATTGTTTGTCCTTTCAAGCACATTACACTCCACTTCATGCATTTGTGCTGTTTCCTCTTTTTGTAATACCTTTTCATAGTCTTTCCCAGCTGGGGGAGTTCTAGTAAAACGGAGCCATCCTCTCATTTTGAAGCACCACTGGATCAGCTGCAGCTCTGTTTTTAGAGCACCTGTGCGTACCATATCTCATTCATCTCCGTGTCTCCTGTTAAGCATAATCCTTGGCACAGAATAGTTGCTCAGCACATGTTGGTTGATCTCCATCCTAAGAAGAGCATGGATGGGTAAGTAGGTAGTTGCCAGGACAACAACTGTAGAAACGGCAAGGCGGGATAAAATCAAATGGCACGGCGTAATAATTTTCTGTTGCTGAGCAACAAATTAACATGAATTTAGTGACTTCAAATAGCATCCCTTTATCTCGTGGTTTCTATAGATCACAAGTGCATATGGACTTGTCTTGATTTTCAGCTCACAGTCTCACCTTGATCTTATGGCTGAAGTCAACTTGTTCTTTGGACTGAATTCTCATCTGGAGGTTGATGAGATAACATTGCTTCAAAGCTTCCTTGGATTGTTGGCAGAATTTATTCCTTGTGGCTGCAGAAACCATGCTGCCTACTTCTTCAAGACCAGTGGCAAAGAGTGTCCCTATTGCTTCAAGCCTCTGCCTCCAGACAAGGCTTAGGCTGTCTTTAAAGGGGTAGCCCGGTTAGGGGTTGGGCTTATACAATATATTCTTTCTTTATTAACTCAGAGTCTTTAATGAGGGATTTTAATTATATCTGCAAAATTCCTTTGCTTTGGCCATATACCTTAATACAATCATAGGAACCAGGCTTCCCGGGTGACTCAGTGGTAGAGAATCCACTGCCAAGTAGGGGATGCAGATTTGATCCCTGCGTTGAGAAGATCCCCTGGGGAAGGAAATGGCAACCCAGTCTAGTATTTTTGTCTGGAAAATCCTATGTGCCTAGGAGCCTGGCAGGCTACAGTCTGTGGGGTCACAAAAGGATCGGGCTAGTGACTAAAGAATAATAACAATCATAGGGATGATAATCCTATCATCTTTGACGTATTCTGTGTCTAGAAGCAAGTTCAGGGTCTTCCAGAGCTCAGTGGGAGGAGCTTATCTTAGGGCCCATCTCACGGGTTTAGAATGACGTGAAAGGTAGGTTTATGAGGGTAAGTGGAAGAATGTGTGACTAGACAGAAAGGTAAGGACTGCGTCCGAGACTGCCTTATGTGGCCTTGGAAGAACTGTATCCTTTATCACATGGTGAATCTGTGTGGGGTTAAGAAAGATGATTCTTTAGTACTAGGATTAAGAAAGACTTGGCAGAATTAGAGGAGGAAGATGGCTGTGAACTTGGACGACAGGAAATACTGAGCAGGCAGATGGAAAGGGGGAAGGATTAAGACTTGACAGGATGTGATGGCTGTGAGTGAGGAAATAGTCAAAGCCAATGCCTCTAACTAGAACCCCTGGCTGACCAAAGTGGAGCTGGTCTTGTGTATTCCAGAATGACACTGAGGCGGTAACTATTTTTGGTGTTGACACTGAAGCTCAAACTCTGTGTTTGTTCTCATCTTTGCCTTCTCTCTCACTTTTCTTGTTCCAGAAAGGATCTAGAATGGCTCCCCAGTAGAACTCTGCTTTATAAATACCAGTCTGCAATGACTTGGCTTTCCTCCTTTAGGGAGGAATGTTTTATTTTTAAAAAGCTGGTGACCTAGACAGAATTATGTTTTCTAAAGTTATCTGAATCCAGGAGGTCGGCAGCAGTTTGAAAGGACAGTGACCCAACTTTCAGCTCTGAATTCTAATTTAGATCTATTATCTGACAGCTCAGGCTGTTTTAAATCTAGCCTGTCTGTGTGTATAAAGCAATTAAATAAGGAAGGAAGATACAGGCAAGTGAAAGTATCTTTTGTTTTTCTTTCTACATCCTCTAAATAAACTCTGCACATTCTCTTGTGATCCATAAGCTAATATTGCTGAAAATACCTCATTTATCTTTTGTCAGCCTTTAGATGGGAAAAATTAATATAGCAGACCACATGTTATCTTTTCTTAAATAACTACATGATGTAAAATCCACAGCTTTCCCTTTTATGTTTTGTCTTCAAAATATTATATTTGTCTTTCTTATACCCCATGAAAATCTCCTTTGCTTAACATAAGCCTTTAGTTCAGAGATTTGAATTTTTGCCTGAGGTGTTACTGAGTTGGTTTTAAGATTTGAGCTATCATTGAATTCAGTAAAACAATAAAATCTGTGCGGATTGATTTATGGCCTTCAAATATTATAGAAACATCGAAGTCTAGAAGATTTGCCCAAATAGAACGGAAGAATTTTGGTAACTGGAAGTCCAGTCTTCTTCTTTGTTAGGAATATTGGCTTGGCTTCATGGCCGTTCAGTTCTGCTTAATCTGATACACTCTTCTGGTGACCTTAGTCCTGTGATATATTCCTCTACTGACTTTTCCATTGTTAGGTCTGGAAAAGAAAAGCTCTTTCCTCTACGGCACTTCTGTCACCAGATGTGTCGGGTTTTCTCCCCACACTAAGCAGTCTTTTAGATCTTGGTGGACCCAGCTGGGTGTCCTACAGTTCAACTTGGGGCTTCTCAGGTGGCTTAGTGGTAAAGACTCTGCCTGTCAATTCAGGACACATAGGTTCCATCCCTGGGTCGGGAAGATGCCCTGGAGAAGGAAATGGCCGTCCACTCCAGTATTCTTGCCTAGGAAATCCCATGGACAGAGGACCCTGGCGGGCTTCAGTCCATGGAGTCGCAAAAGAGTTGGACACAACTGAGTGACTAAACACCAACAGTATAACTCACTTCTGAAACGACTGCCTGGAATTAATGCAGACCCCACAGGTTAAGGGCTCCAGCACACAAGAGCGCCCCCTACTTCAGATGCTAGTTACGGGTTCCAAGCGGTCATCTGCACCTCTGACCATCTGGCTCTACATAAATCAAAAGTTCTAGAGTTCTCTCCTCAGATTGGTAATTTGCTATGTGTGCCAGTTTATTCTATTTACACTTATTGGTTTATTAGGAAGGTTGTAATACAGGATACAGATGAAGAGATCCATAGGGCAAAATATAGTGGAGGAGTGTAGAAATTCCACACTCTGTCCAGGTGTACCACCCTCTCAGCACCTTGGTGTGTTCACCACCCGGGAGCTCTCTAAACCCCATTGTTTAGGGTTCTTAGGGAGGTTGTAACTTAGGCACGATTGGTTAATTCATTGGCCATGAGTTAATCCAGTGTCCACCCTAGTCCCCTCCCTAAAGGTATGGGAGAGGGGCTGACAGTTCCAACCCTCTGATCATACAGGGCTCCATGTGGCAGCCAGTCCCCTCCTCCAAGAGTCACTCCATTAGCGTAAGCTCAAGCATAGTTGAAAAGGTTTGTTAGAAATCACGAAAGCTGCTCCTCTTGCCCCCTTACTCAGGAAATTATGAAAGTTTCAGAAGCCCTGTACCAGCAATTTGGCCCAAAGATCAAATATATATTTCTTGTTATATCACAGTGTCACCAGCCTCTACAAAGCCACTTCCATTTGCCTGCAGTCTGTTGACTGTGTCACCCACGTTGCATATTGCGGGGCTCACTAAACTTCGACTGTCTTTTCTGAAGCTAAATTTTCATGTTTTAACCAACTATCACATAAATATATAAAAAGTGTTCCTGTAAAGCTTATAATGGAAATAGAGAAAAATATTGACCTAATTCTTCCCCACATCAATCAAAAGATATTGAATCTAATACTTTTAGTTTTTTTCCTTCTGGTTTTACTACATATTTCTGAATTACATGCATAATTTTTTTGTTTTGGCTTATTTACATTTTATACACAAATGCTCATCTTGGACAACTAGCATTTTTTTCTAAATAATCCTTGACTTTATCTTCCAGTCCTTCTGTTTGGTAGATCTCTACTAGCAAATATACATAAATATTTATGTTTTATTTTCTAAGAGCTTAGTGCTTAATTATTTTTCCTTTTAATAGCATTCAGTTTGCGGTTTTTAATAGATGCTAGTTATCTGTGAACATTATTAAGGATGAAGCTTTAAAGTTTTTTTTCTATTCCCTGCACTGTCTTTTTAAATTCTTTTTTTCCTCACACTCTATCTTCATCTCTGGGTTTCGTGTTTCTGTTAGAGGCTATCTTCCAATGTCTGGTGAATCGTGGCTATTTATTCTCCCCTAATAATAAAACTCTAAAACAAGCCAATTAGAAGCTATAATTTTGGACAGTCTCTCTTTTTTTAATCAGCTGGTAAAGTTCACTAGAGTATAAATAGTTGAGGGGCTAAGCTCCTTTGTCAAAGAGCTGCCCCTTAAAGATAACTCTTATCTCTAAATCTTCTCTCTCAAGTCGTTTAGCTTCTCCAGTATTTTGGTTTCTTGCGTCTAAGTCAGTTTCTCTGTATATAAATGTTTTCTGTATGTAGGTGGGTGGCAGTACCTTGAGAACCGAGGAGGAGGGGGCTCAGGGTATGTGGACTGGTCTCAGGTCAGTGTGTAAATTTACATGTAGCCCTTTTATTTTTGCAAAGAGTCAGGCAAGACTGAGCGACTGAACAGCACCAACTCCTGTGTTTATTCTGACTTCACACACCTGGAAGGGCCTGAACCTGGGTCCCCAGATCCAAAGCTCTCCTCATTCCCTTTTTCTGGGCGTCTGGATTTCCTTGCCACAGTGGAGAGGGTATCTATGGATCCATTTAATCCTCATGCAACTTTCAACTACTTCTCCTGTTTTCAGCCCTGCCCCTCACCCCCGCTTTTAGAAATTGATGCCTCCAATTCAGACAACCCTGATGTCTTTCCAGGGTTCGGTATAGTAAATGTCTCTTTATTTACTATTGGTTTCTTTCTTTGAGCCACTTGACTATCATCATTATTAGTCATAATTATTATTATCTTCATCATCATGTGCCTCAGGCACTAAATGTCTTCCATTTACCGTGACTACCTTCCTCCCCCCCTCCCACCCCTGAATTACTTCCCTCTCACCTTTACTGACGATCTACCGTATCTTTCCACCTTTGCTGCTGTTCATTGTTCAGCTGCTAAGTCGTGCCCTACTATTTGAGACCCCAGGGACTGTAGCACGCCAGGCTTGCCTGTCCCTCACTATCTTCCAGACACTGGTCAAACTCATGTCCATTGAGTTGGTGATGCCATCCAACCATCTCATCTTCTGTCACCCCCTTCTCCACCTGCTCTCAATCTTTCCCAGCATCAGCGTCTTTACCAGTGAGTCAACTCTTTGCATCAGGTAGCCAGAGTATTGGAGCTTCAGCATCAGTCTTTTCAGTGAATTCAGGGTTGACTTCCTCTAGGATTCACTGGTTTGATCTCCTTGCAGTGCAAGGGACACTGGAAAGTCTTCTCCAACACCACAATTCCACCTTCCCTCACCAAATCACGTCTACTTTTGAGTCTGATCTGTTCATTTAGCAGATTGCCTACCTGGAATCTGGACAACATTCTTGTTACTCTTTGCATCAGGTAGCCAGAGTATTGGAGCTTCAGCATCAGTCTTTTCAGTGAATTCAGGGTTGCTTCCTCTAGGATTCACTGGTTTGATCTCCTTGCAGTGCAAGGGACACTGGAAAGTCTTCTCCAACACCACAATTCCACCTTCCCTCACCAAATCACGTCTACTTTTGAGTCTGATCTGTTCATTTAGCAGATTGCCTACCTGGAATCTGGACAACATTCTTGTTGTTTGTTTGTTTTTTTTTTTCCATTTGCTCTGTGCCATTGCTCATGTCCACGCCTAAATCTCCAGTTATCCATTTGCTGTCAGGGAACATGTTCTGACACAAATCCTAGGTCCAGTCTAAGGTTCTGAATCAAGAGGCTGGGCTTGCTGGAGGAGAAATGCCAGAAGGCTCTGATGAGGGAAACATTGCAAGGGAATAAAGCAAGAAGAGTCAACTTCTGGAGAAGCTGCACGCTTGAAGAGTGAGAATCCACCAACCACACTCTGGGATAGACTTCGGAAAACAGAGACTTGAGCATTGGGGTAGAGGGACTGGGTGAACATAGTTGGAGGAGGTTTGAACAGAGTAGGGAGTTCCCTGAGCTTCTGTTGAGAACAGGAAATAGGAGCTGAGAATCCTGACCCAGTTAGATAACATCGTTTTGCTGAAGAGTTTAAGCCATTTGAGATATCTGTTATTACTGACAAACTTTAAAAGGTTCTAGAACTGGCAAAACCCACTAGGCCTGAGCTAAGTTAAAAGACATTGCATGACCAGCTGGGATAGCAACACAGCCAACTCGCTAATTAGTCTAGAGGAAGCCAGTGCCCACATTTCTATGGACTGCTAATTGCTAAAGCAGCAGCTTGCTCTGAAGACAAAAATAACAGCATGGTAGTTTCTTGACTATGGTATAAAGTGGCCTCCGCGATATAGTCTACATCAACTTTAAAAATATCCTATAGTTCTTAAACTCTAAGTGTGCACTGTTATTATTAAAGATATACTTTGGAAGTCAAGTGTTTTTTTTTTCCCTTAGACTGTAAGATGAGAAATGATAGAATATGGGAGACTCTAGTTTGAGCATCTGTAATAAGAATTTTAAAGGCCTTGGTTTTTCCATTTGAAGATCATTCCTCAGCCCATTTTAAAACATTTCCTAATAAAAGAGCTACATAAGAAATTTTAAAATGTGCTTTATTCTCAATAGTGTGAGATTTTTCCTAAAAGTGCTCTTGAAACCCAGTTGTTTTTGTGAAAAGATAATGTGTTTAAAGAATTTACCTCTACTTTTGGCGACATTACCAGCGTAGTAAGTATTGGCAGGAATACGTATCTACAAATAAATATTGGTAGAAAGAACGAGTGAATAAATGAGCAGAGGTATAAAGCTTTGTGTGCATTAGAAGGATAGAATCTCACATTGTAAAGAACAGTTCCATTACTTTACAGACAAGGAAATTGAGGTAGAGAGGTGAAGGTAAGGGGCTGGTCTTGGGTCTCATTTCTGGTTAGTGACACTCCAGTACTCTGCTTCTAAGTTAATTTTCCTTCAGCTTAAAAATGAACAACTTCTGCAGGGCTGATTCTGACCCAAATCAGATGAAAGCCGTAAAGCCTGGCTTTGTTAAAAGGCTCAAATGGCAAATGACAGAAGTAAAGGATCTTTTGAAACAATAACACAACCAAAGTGATTGGTGTCTTTGTTTTTATTAAGGAGTGAAGCTTTGAAAGGCAAAGGGGAAAAATTTGGAGACTCTGTGCCAGGGACCTAATTTGAAAGTGTGAATGTCAGACTCAATACAAAGGAGGGGTAAGCTAGCCCCAAGCAGCTATAATTGCATAAAAAAGAAAAAGTGGATTTCCTTTTCCAGTGAATCATTAGAAGTTTGTCTGCAGATTTATTTGTCGGTTGCATTTGTAACTGAAGTCCCCTAATAAGACTGACAGCAGACCTAGATATTTTGTATATCTGGCAGAACAAATTTGATGAAATGCAACTAATTTGTGGATGAACATTTAGACCCAGCAATCTGACTAACGGCTCAGATACCAGGGAACATTTCTTCACAGGTAGAATTTATTAAGAAGTAGAAGTGAATTGTTTGTCTTTTTAATTAAAGGTTTGGTTGCATTTCCAAAGGGCCGTTAATAATAATAATGGTGCAGTCTTTATCAAGCCTGTGACTCTGCCTAAGTGATTAATTATTCTCAGCCTAGTATTTCTCATTTGTACCGATAGGTTTATAATGGCACCTACCACATGGAGTTGGTGAGGATTAAATGAGAGCAAATAAGAGCATGCATGTACGATTATGCATAGTGCATTCCACATAAAAAGCACTCAATAAATGTTAGCTATTATTATTGTTGTCAGCCACTCCAGGGGAGCTATATTGTAAGAAACCATAGTTTCACTGCTACTGCACTGAAACCTCAGTAAATCATTTGTTTTCTCACTGGCCTACTATGTAATTTGTGGATATTTCTACCTCAAGATCCTCCCCAAAAGGGCAATGCAATGTAATTGAAAGATCTGTTTCTTGGGATTCAGAACACTTGGTTAAAATCCAAAGTTTCCACAAGTACAATTTGTGCCATCTATTCTAGAACTTTCAGGACGATGAGATTCATTCATTCAATCACTTTCTGACTGAACAAGCTTATGTCTCTTAAACTTAGGTCTTTTAAGTCATTTGATGGTCTCTAAGGGCTCAGACGGTAGAGAATCTGCCTGTAGTCCACGGGACCCGTGTTTAATCCCTGGGTCAGGAAGATCCCCTGGAGAAGGGAATGGCAACCCCCTCCAGTATTCTTGCCTGGAGAGTCATGGACAGAGGAGCCCCCCAGTCTGTGGGGCTGCAAAGAGTCTGACACGAGTGACTAACGCCGTCACTTTCACCCATCCCACTGGGAGGCTGTGAGGAGCCGATGAAGGTATCTGGTGAACGTGCTCATTTGCAGACTGCATGGTGTCGAGTATCAGTTATTGACATTCTCTGAAGGTCCACATCCAGTGACTCTTTCAAGATCCAGGATGGAAGCCACCTCTCCTCTGAAGCCTTTTCTAAGCTCCCCAGCCTCCAGGTGTCAGCATCCGCCTGTGCCCACCCACTCCATGTCAGCTGATCTTCCTTGATGTTCAAAGAAAGACTGCTTCATAGAACAGGCTTTTGTATTCTTTTATTCCTGCTAGTATGTCTTCAGAAGAAAGCACCCATATCTAACCGCTCTCATGGTCTCCCATAGTGCATCACCCTTGCTTATAGTAAGTGCTCAACAAATATTTGATTAGAGTAACAAGCTTTGGTGAGCTCACATGCAAAACTAAGTTCCGTAAGGTAGGAAGAAGTAGTAAAAGCAAATAAAGACTTAATTACAATTGTGTCTCTTCAACAAGGTGCCCAAATCCTGTAGGATTTGAAATTCATTAGAAATTAACTCATCTTTTATTCATTCATCCTGTTTTTCAATCAATAAACATATGTCAAGCATGTTCTAGGTGCCAGGTACTGTGGTGGTGGGTAGTAGGAATTCAGTTCAATAAAAATAAATAGTTGCATTGCAGAGAGCTTGCAGCTTATACATAAAAAGAAGTAAGAGGGGAATAATATCAAAATTTGTTTTGGCAGACTAAACATTTAGACCTTTCTGTGTTAAAAGAGGTCAATAAAGCATTACAAGCTACTTTTTCTATCCATTATTAATTCTAACAGTTTGGTCACTGTTCATTAGTAAGATTAAATTTGGCTACTAAGAATAGGTCAGGCAAATCATTTTTTTCTGGTTTAAAAAAACTATAACTGCTGGGTGAAATCTGCTTTGAATTGTTTTTCATAATCACGAGTAATTGGGCATGTCCTATTCAGTTAAAAATAAATATACAAAAGTACATTGATCTACTTTCCTTGTTATGAGTTTTGAAAACCATTGCTATATTACTTAAACTTACTTTTCTTCACTTATTAAAAAGTCCAGAGGACACAAGTAACCTTTACAGAATATTTCCATATAACAAGACAATTATTTAGTGAAACTGCTAGACATATGTTTTCACTGAAGAAGTAAAACAATTCTGCGCTGACATGGATCCAACCAATAGGATGCAAGATGAATGTCTCAGTTATTGTATTGTCCAGTAGGTAATCTGATTGAAATTCCCTTCCATTCCCATGGAAGCCTGTGGAATGTCACATTTTAAGATGAGGAAGGGGTCTTCTGAGGGTCGCTTAAGTCTCCTTGCTGCTTCTTCATCCGTCATCCCACTCGCCTACTACCACCACCCCCAACACACACACATGACCCCCTCTACCAGCTCAAGGCTCTGCTTCCCTGTAGCTGCGGGGGCAAAGCAAATGAAGCATCGAGTGCCTCTGTGCCACTTTTCCACATCAGATCGAGGAGTTTATGAGTAGAAAACACCCAAGCTGGTTTCCCTTGTCTGTCAGGATCCTGCTGGGAAGACTGGCACCACTCAAGTGAGTAGCATGATGACGGTTGACCTATTTACAGTGACAGCTGATCTATTTACAACTCCGCAAGTTGGTGATGGACAGGGAAGCCTGGCGTGCTACAGTCCAGGGGATCACAAAGAGTCAGACGTGACTGAGCAACTGAACTGAACTGGGCAGGACAAGTCTGTGGTCAGAGATGCTAGTGGGGTTGTGGAAAAGCACCCCTGTAACTGTTATCACCTATAGGCCTGGGAAGGGTGGGTGGACAGTTACTGGAACCAAGAGAGAGATGTGTGACTGCAACTAGGGGAGGGTCTCACACTTCAGTGGAGAAATCCAGCTGCTGCCAACCTCTGAGGACTGACCGAGGAGGAGCCAGGGATATTGATTCCATGACTCACTCCCCAGCTTCCTGCCAATGCCCACTTGATGCAGCCCAGAAAGATGAGCTTCCCAAAGAGCATAGCTCGGGCGGAGGATGATCCAAAGGACCAAACAAAATATTACATGCACTCGGTGTGTAGTGAGGAACCTCTATGCATTATATAGTGCATGTACTCATGAAAAAGCTCTCACTGCGTTCTGGAAAGTTTGTAGATATTGTCTGTCTACTATTCCTAAAACCCTTTTAAGATGAGCTTCATTATTCTCACATGATATAGCAAACAAACAAATGTGTGTGTTCATAGACGCCTTTCTTATTCCAGCTCACCAGCTCAGTTCCCTCTCGTTTTTCTAAATAGGAAGGATTCTTTCTTGCTGCAAAAGAGACAAAGTTAATCTGGATAATGAGTGAGTGTGTGTGTGTGTGAGGGAGCTTTTCAGCAGTGTTAAGAGCTTAAAAAAACACCATAGCAGTTTAAGATTGTGAGGGAAGTAAAGGGACAGTGGGAAAATAGTTTACCTGTATTGGATTACCTTTAATAGCTTTCAAGAAGCTTAAGGGACAAATGTAATTACTTTTAAGATTTCTGTTGGCTATTGGGCTGCATTTTTGAAGGAGACAGCTTAGAGAGTGGACCACGTGGTTTCTGCATTTACTAGGGTGCCACTCACTTCACATTTCTTTGAACTGAGAATTAAAGCGATTAAGTGTCCTGCCTAAGATCACACTCTCAAAAAGTGCAGTTGTCCGGGTTTGTGGATTCCAGGTCCATCCATCTTAATTCAGCTCTGGCTGAATTTACGTTGGCTGAATTTGTTGAGTGATAAAGCTCTCTGGAGGAAGGATTTCCTCTAATACCAGGTAAGTAGATGGTACACCCATCAGTAGTTGGAGAGACTGGTCCCTTGTACTCCTGTAAAAAGGCTGCATTAGAAATGGTCAAGTGTCGCAGAGTCATTCAGATGAATAAATAGTTCCATGATTAAATCTTACTCGCTTCATTTATTTATTTCTATAATGTCAATCCATCCTTTAAAACAAAGACTGGACTTACTGTTTCTTCAGTCCATTTAGTCATGACATTGTTATTTTAAGAATGGCATTCTAATGCTTTCTAATGCTCTTAAAGTCCTTTTTGAATCCTAGTACAGATCTTTCTCTTACATGTCACCTGTGAGACCTACCTGTGCTTTGATTCACTGCCTGATGTAATCAGAAAGCACTTAATGATCATGCAATTTTGTATATTTTTTAAAAAATAAAGTGAGTTGTTCCTGGGATATGAAATATAGATGAAAGAAAAGAGTGTAGGTAGGTAGGGTCTACTGATAGCGGAACATCTGGTGGCTATATGACCTGTGAACTTTTTTCACACTTGTGCCCCTCTGAGTTCCCAGTGACCCTTACAGCTCCCTACCTGAGACCAAAATCAGACATTTCCAGTGCTGCTCACATTTCTAATCCTGTTGGGGTTGCTCTGTATTTGACTTCTTGTTAAGACAATCTATTAATACTTATCCAACTTGCATTTTTCATACAGTATTTTCCTATTAGTTCTAGATTCAGGAATTCTCTTAAAAATTGATTACATAGTGATGATGATAATTCTGACCACACTCAGCATCATTCTGAAATAAAAACAAGTTTAAGCGTTTTCTTTAATCAAAGATATATTTGCATACCTTATTGCAGTTAGTGGAGTGGTTAAGGAAATAGATTTTAAAACCAGAAAGCCTATATCTGAATTCTGATTCACCCATCAACTAGCTGTGTGGTCTTGGACAAGTCACTGAAACCCCGTGCCTCAGTTTTCTTATCTGTATGAAAGAGGCAATCTTAGTACTTATAGAGTTTTGAAGATTTATAAATTAACCTGTAGTGTTTAGGAGAGAATCTGACACGGAGCAAACATTCAGTAAATATTGGATGCTGTTGTTATACTCCTGACCCAACATGATGCTGTAAGCTTAATATTATTTTCATTTAAAATTCATCTTCAGTTAAGATTTACCAGACACAGTGAAACTGCCTTGGTCTTTAGTATCAGAAAAGTGAAAGTGAAGTTGCTTAATCGTGTCTGACTCTTTGCGACCCCATGGACTGTAGCCCACCAGGCTCCTCTGTCCGTGCAAGAATACTGAGTGGGTTGCCATCTCCTTCTCCTGGGTATCTTCCCAACCCAGGGATCGAACTCAGGTTTCCCGCATTGCAGGCAGATGCTTTAACCTCTGCGCCAACAAGGAAGCAGAGTATCAGGAAACCCTAGTTCAAATTTCAATTCTTCTATTTAGTAACTATGTGGACTTGGTCAGGTTATTTGACTCTTAGTAACATTAATTTTCATATTTGTAAGATAGAATGATAATATATCTGTCTTAGAGGGTTGACATGTGACAAGTCAAGCATATGTAAATTAGATAAGTATAAAATACATATGTGAAAAGTACATAACCAGGCTTTGACTCATAGAAAGCATTTATCAGATGTAGGTATTATTTTTAGGAGAAATTTTCAATAATGTTATTAATAAGACAAAAGCACAAAAAATAGAAAAGGAGAGTTTCATGTTCTGCAAAAGAGGTGTTGATGAAAAAGTGTTTGACTTAAATCTGTAAATGAGACTAAACTCAAGGTGTTTGGAAATGATTTTATCCACTAAACAAATTGCATGTAACACATAATGATTGCTTTATTCTCCCATTAAAACAATTATTAGCAAAGCAATGACATCAATGTTGACTGTTCTGCCTGTGTTGCAGTAACCATCCGCCACTCTGCCTCCAGATTTCTATGACATCATTGGCAGTTTGACGAGCAGCAGATCAGAAGGCGCTAAAGAGCATTGCTGTGCTGATGGGGCATAATTCTAGTTCAAAAGAGGAGACTCTTGACAGCTTAGTATCCATACACATAAGATATATGTCAGTTTGATCTTATTATCAATACACATAAGATACATCTCAAGCTACCTGAAAATTAAATTTAGATTTTCAATGTGTGTTAGCTAGAAGAAACATTAACTATACGATGAACAAACCCCAAATCTCAGCACAGTAGCCAAAAAAAGCTTTTTTTTTTAGTATTAGTTTTGCTCATTGATGTGTGGAATAAGCAATTAGGATCAGCAAAGGGGAAGTGAGATTCTGTTTCCCACAGCACGCAGACCCAAGCAGACAGAGCCCCTGCCCTGCACCCATGCAGGGCTACCAAGGTGGTTCTAGGCTTCGCAAGGGCCGGGAAGCGGCAGACACCACTTCCGGTCACGTGTCATTGGCCAGAAGCTAGTCACAGGGTCTCCCGTAGTTGCAGAGGAAGCTGGGAAATCCAGTCTCTGGCCGACACTGGTTTAGTGAAACAGTGCAATGCCTGTGGCAGGGAGCCCAAGTATTTGGTAAGACAGGGAAAGATCTGTGCCAAACCCTTATTATGGGCTTCCCAGGTGGTGCTAGTGGTAAAGAAGTGAAAGCAGCTCAGTCGTATCAGTAGTGACCCCATGGACTACACGGTTCACGGAATTCTCCAGAATCCTGGAGCGGGCAGCCGTTTCCTTGTCTAAGGGATCTTCCCAACCCAAGGATTGAACCCAGGCCTCCTGTTTTGCATTCAGATTCTTTACCAGCTGAGCCTCCAGGGAGGCCCTCACTTGCCTGCAAATGTGAGAGACATAAGAGATACAGGTTCGATCCCTGGGTCAGGAAGACTCCTTGGGGGAGGGCATGGCAGTCTGCTCCGGGATTCTCACCTGGAGAATCCCATGGACAGAGGAGCCTAACAGGCTACAGTCCATAGCGTCGCACAGAGTTGTGCACGACTGAAGCGACGCAGCATGCAAGCACACATACCCTTATTATCGTAGAGTTATGACAATGGACTTGGTCCCATTGTTCTCCCTCCTCTTCCTTTATTAAAAAGAAAGGAAAAAACAACAACAACACTAAATTGTGTGTGTGTTCACACAAACACCAGCTTGTTGAGAATAAGAACCGTATTTCACCCATCACTGTCCCTAAGGTGCTTGACCCAAAGCTTAGCGTGTATCAGATACTCAACAAGCATTCCTTGAGTAAACACATGAACATGCGCTCCCAATCTTCTTGCCTCATTCTTCCTTTAGTTCTCCTGTCCTTTCCTTTCTCTCTCTCTCTCTCTCTCTGATCTCAGAGTTTCAGAGGCTTTATTTTCTACTGGGCACTGTGATGAGTGATAGGGAATCAAAGACAGATTTCATCTTGGGCAAAAGCTATATCAAAACAAGAATAAAGAAGAGGACATTAATGTAAAGTTTTAGTAAACATTTCAAAATGGTTGATTTCATGAGAAAATGTTTACTGGTCTTAAGAAGGACTACAGTATCCTCTTGAATTCATGTGTCAAGCATATATATGCCATTCCACGAAATTTACCCTCAGCCACATCTTTGACTTGTGCTAGTGAGAACTCCATCGTAACAGAAAGCCACACTCAGGGCCCAGGCTGTGGAGTCCTGTGTAGGAGAGACCCTCCCCATATCAGAGTGGAAGCTGTCTCCTTGTGTGCTGGGAATGGTAATGTAACCTAAGGCCCGTGTTATGGTGCACTGGAGATTGCAGTGGTGGGGATTGTCTAGGTTGGTTGGTTTTTCACAGATTTTCAAGTTTCCCTCTATGGCTCTTGGTGTCTTTTTGGAACTGAATATGCTTCAGAACTACCTGCATTCCAGCTGTGTTCTTTTTCATGATGAAGGTGATGATGGCACCAGCTATTTAATCAGCATGAGCAATTGTGGTTTGGCATTGCATCAATCACATTATAGATACTATTTCTTTTACTGATAAGTCTCACTGTGCATATTTAGAGATTTGGGAAGACATGTTCAAATAGGTTAGCCAAATAGTCTGTAGTCATTCATCTTAGAAAGGAACAGAGCTAGAGTCCAAACACGATCAGCCTGACCCCAAAGCCAGGACACTCAAGCACTCTGGCTGACGATCATCTGTTTAAGATATTAAGGGTGTCCTGTTTTTATAGAGAGATTTACACGGACATTAGAGAACTTTTTCAAAATGTGGGATAAGGACTAAAACACAAGTGTTTGGACTCTTGCAGTTTTTGCCCAGAGTTCTAACACGCCAGGTTGTTTCTGAAGGTGCTACAAGAATTCCAGGGACCTCTTAAATTTGGGCAATGTGTTATTATTATGAAAATTAGGCCCATAGGGTATAAGATTTTCAAGGCCTATAACCTCAGGAAGATTAAGCACTGTGTTCTCTTCCTGAACATGCAAAGATACACTTGTTTGATTAAAGGCTAATTTTCTGATTTCACAGATATGGTAAGGAATAGATTCCCACTCCCACCCCATAAATGAATGGGCATTCACAGAAATTATACAGACTCATAGAACATGAATAAATGTTTTCAACAAACAGGATTTATAGCAAACTCCTGGCCTCTGTGGAGCCTAGTCAGAAGAAAGGGTTGATATGGACAGAGAGGGGAGGTGGGTTCCCAGCTTCGTGCCGATTCAAGCTGAGTGGAGGAAGAAGCTGGGGGCAGAAGCAGAGCTGTTTCCCATCTGTGTGTCCTGAGGGACCCAGGGACAGCATCCCCGCCCCGGTGGCTGAGGGCTCTGCCTAGGGTCTCAGGCTGTGCACCTGCAGCCTCTGGGACTGGAGGCACCTCTCACTGCCTGCAGCTTCCTGGGGGGACTTCAGGCCTCCTTATTCATGAAGTCAGATGGGTTTGGCCCCAGTTCCTATTTCTACTCAGGAGCAGACCAGCCAGGGCTAAGTAGCCTACAGTCCTTTAAAAGCCAGTTGCATACTAACACTTCAGAAATGCCACTTATGCCTCAATTCCAGCTACTACAGCCCAGCCCTTTTCAGTTGCCTAGTTCAGGCTTTGATTGTTTAAGGGAAAAGGGGACCATGATGCACCCCACCATGGCAGATGTCATGGAGCCCATGTCCCCAAAAGGAGATTTCCTGGGGACGCCTAACAATCAAGAGCATCTCTTCTCTTTCTAAATTGGTGGCAAGTTCCTAAGTTTTGAGTGTCCAGCATGTGCGAGTAAGCTGGGAGAAATGTGGACATTCACTGTTTATTATGGTAAGACATAATTTTTGCCCTTTAGGAACATACAGTTGGTCAGTACAGTTAGTACCAACATAGAAACATTACAGAACAGTTTGTTAACAACATCTAAGTAGTATTTTGATTTAGTGCAATTCAGAGTGACACATTTTTAGAACAGTGCTTTTCCTGTTTCCAGGAAAAGTGAGTTTTCCTCTTGTATGAAGAAACAGACAAGTTCTAAGCGGTGTGTTACTTTTTCTTCCTAATCCCCACTCCTTCCCACACCCGGGTTTAATTTTCTTCATTTTACTCTTTATTGAAATCCATAAAGGTTTTCCAAGATTATTCTCAGGCAGACTTTTGTGAAGAAACTTAAATCTCTATGAGTCAGATTTTTAAGTATTTTGTAATGTGATTATACAACCAGACATAAGAGAATGCCTGATAGAATCATCAAGGGAGCTTGCAACTGAGTGGAGAGAAGACTCATTCTTATACACACACTCACACACACACACACACACACACACACACACACACACACACCAGATTTGGAACCAGAAAAACAACATTCATGTAGGTGTCTACCTGTTGTCATTCACATCACCTTGAACAAGTCTCTTAATTTCTCAACGTGTGTTTTCTTATAAGACAGGGGAGATACCTGATTTCAGGAGGCTATTGGTTATGTCGGATGGAATCGCATGAAAATACCTAACCCACTGTGAAGTATGATTAAAATGTTAGTTTTCATGATCTAAATCATGTTTGAGATGCAGGAAGACTAGTCTGTTCTTTCACTTTTAGAATCTGATTTTCATATAACTGGTTTCATTTTTTGTGATGTTTAATCTGACAAGCAAAAGATCTTGTTTAAAGGGGAAGGATAAATATGATTAACTTTCCGTAAATCCATTAAAGGTTTTCTTATCCATCTTTTCACTGGGGAAGTGTCTGAATGTGCTCCCCTCTGTTGAGCCTTCTTTCTGTAAGTGCCCATTGAGCTGCTGAGAGCCATTTGCTTTCAGACAAGTGTTCTGCTTGGTGTGTGGTTTGAATCTGGGATCATGATCTTATTAGCATTTTTTCTACTCTGTTGCTTTACTTCACCAGCTGCATCTGGGCTCCTGATATGAACTGTGGCTAGCCCTTTTGATGGGCTTTGGACTGGCTACACTTCCCTGGTGGCTCAGAGGTTAAAGCATCTGCCCGCAATGTGGGAGACCTGGGTTCAGTCCCTAGGTCAGGAAGACCCCCTGGAGAAGGAAATGGCAACCCACTCCAGTATTCTTGCCTGGAGAATCCCAGGGGTGGAGGAGCCTGGTGGGTCACAGTCCATGGGGTCGCAAAGAGTCGGACACGACTGAACAACTTCGCTATGCCTCCACTTCAGAATATTTCCCCATTATTTTGCCGCTATGGTGTAGGAGTTGTGATGATATTCACTCATCCACTCAACACACCATAAAAGAGCATCTGATATGAGCAGGTACTCTGACCACTGAGCCTGGTGGAATCTCGGATACAGAAAACAGATCTCTGGCCTCAGGGAAGCTGCTGCAGAGAAATGAAACACCTACTCTCTGTACAGAAAGTGGAGGGGCTGAATGGCGGCCCTTCCTCAAGAAACACGTCCCCTAGAACCCATGACTGTGGTTTTATTTGAAAGAAGAACTTTTGCAGGTGTAATTAAATGAAGCGTCTTGAGATCAGTGTGGATTATCTAGCATTAGTCTCTCAGTGCAATCCCATGGATGATAGCCCGCTAGGCTCCTCTGTCCATGGGATTTTCCAGGCAGGAATACTGGAGTGGGTTGCCATTTCCTTCTCCAGGGTGGACTATCTAGGTGGGCCTTAAATCCAATGGAGAGTGTCCTTCCTTATATAAGACATAGAGACATGCGGAAGCCATATCAAGAGATTAAAGAGAGGCAGAGATTAACTGATACACTGTAGGAATGATGAGAGACACCAGATGCTGGAAAAGGCTAGGAATGGATTATCCCCTGGAGTCATCAGAGGGAGTGCTGGCCTGCTGACTTCTGGATTTCAGACTCCTGGACTCCAGAACTATGAGAGAGTAAGAGCCTGTCATTTTAAGCCAGCAAGAGACATGCGGAAGCCATATCAAGAGATTAAAGAGAGGCAGAGATTAACTGATACACTGTAGGAATGATGAGAGACACCAGATGCTGGAAAGGCTAGGAATGGATTATCCCCTGGAGTCATCAGAGGGAGTGCTGGCCTGCTGACTTCTGGATTTCAGACTCCTGGACTCCAGAACTATGAGAGAGTAAGAGCCTGTCATTTTAAGCCAGCAAACTTTTGGTCATCTATTACAGCTGCCCTAGGAGTCTAATACAGAATGAAACAGGGTAATTTACACAACCTATAACATGGCCCAAGACAGCCAAGGCTCACTTCTTTTTATGGTAACCTATTTATTTTTAAATAAATTCTTTTCTTTTCTTTGGTCTCTGCTGGGTCTTCACTGTAGCTCATGAGTTAAGTTATCCCATGCCATGTGGGATCTTAGTTCCCTTACCAGGGATTGAACCCATGTCCCCAGCATTGGAAGGTGGATTCTTAACCGCTGGACCACCCCAAAAGTTCTCTTTTTACTGGAAAGATAGTGTTTGTGCACAATCAGTCCAGAAGCATTGAATTATGAAAATACCATTGCCTGCTATGCATGAGTTATATTGCAATAATAAGATGACAAACTAACAGATTATTTCCTATAATTTTAATTATATGGCAACATCTTATATTAAAATTTAATTTTAAATTTCTGTCTTAAGAAACAGTTGCGAATTTCTCAGAGTAGTGTTCTTCAGACAGGAGAAATGCAGTCCCCTGCCCACATCAAGCTGCAATCTATGTAAAATCACAAACAAAAATGACCTCCTCATTTTTATGGTCTCTTGTAAACTTACCAGGTGATATATGTATGTAAACCTGACAAAATTCATGTGGTCACTGTTCTAACACTGTTGAAACCTTACAGAATGGCAAGCCCACACCTGTAGACCCCACCAATAATATGAGAGTAGCTACAGAAATTTGGATGAAGCGATATCTAGTCTCATAGGCTGAAAAGCCAAAGTGATCTTTGCACGCAGGTGTGCTGAGTCACTGGGTCATGTCTGATTCTTTGCCACCCATGGACTGTAGCCCATCAGGCTCCTCTGTCCATGGAATTCTCCAGGCAAGAATATTGGAGTGGGTTGTCATTTCCTTCTCCAGGGGATATGCCTGATCCAGGGATTAAACCAGTGTCTTCTGCATTGCCAGGTGAATTCTTTACCACTGAGCCACATGGGAAGCCCCAAAATGATCTGTGTGTGTGTGTGTGTGTGTGTGTGTGTGTGCGTGCGCGCGCGCTAAGTTGCTTCAGTTGTGTCCGACTCTTTGCGACCCCTTGGACTGTAGCCCTCCAGGCTCCTCTGTCCCTGGGATTCTCCAGGCAAGAATACTGGAGTGGGTTGCCATTTCCTTCTCTAAAAATTATCTTTGCTGTTGCTGCTGCTGCTAAGTCGCTTCAGTCATGTCCGACTCTGTGCTACCCCATAGATGGCAGCCCACCAGGCTCCCCCGTCCCTGGGATTCTCCAGGCAAGAATACTGGAGTGGGTTGCCATTTCCTTCTCCAATGTCCCTGGGATTCTCCAGGCAAGAATACTGGAGTGGGTTGCCATTTCCTTCTCTAAAAATTATCTTTGCTGTTGCTGCTGCTGCTAAGTCGCTTCAGTCATGTCCGACTCTGTGCTACCCCATAGATGGCAGCCCACCAGGCTCCCCCGTCCCTGGGATTCTCCAGGCAAGAATACTGGAGTGGGTTGCCATTTCCTTCTCCAATGTGTGAAAGTGAAAGGGAAGTCGCCCAGTCATGTCTGACTCTTCGTGACCCTGGGTTAGGGAGTTTGGGATCAGAATGGATGTTGTTTGCTGGTGCTGGCTGTGGGATTTGAGTGGTGATATCAGTTAGTCAATAATGGAAGCCACAGAAGCAGCACCAGTCAAAATGTGGCCACTATTCCCTTTAGTTCTCAAAAGAGCTGAATGAACATAAGGCGCTAACATTAATGAGCAGTACAGGTAATTATTAAGTACCTGTGAAAGTTTAAAATATTAACATTTACATTTATCAATTTTGACTTGCTTAGTTGGTGATGACTCTGTATGACAACTGGGTGAAATAAGATTTGGGGCCTCAGAAGATACAAGGCAGTGGGAACCTGGGGGGCGGCTGTATTTATACTCATACAACAGCTCCAATGATGACTTCTAAGTTGTGCCAGAGTAAATGTTTCCCAAATATTAACCCTTCCTCCTCACCCTTCATAACAATCAGAAAGCAGCAACTGTAAGATTATTGTCCATATTTATTTCTCTAACAAGATAATCGAAGTTTAGAGCTGTTAAGCAATTTGTGCAAGCTCAGACTCTAGACATGTGCAGAGCCAGGATCTGAGCCCAGGCAGGATGACTTTGGAGAGGAAATGGCAGCCCACTCCCGTGTTCTTGCCTGGAGAAACCCACGGACAGAGGAGACTGGTGGGCTGCAGTCTATGGGTCACAAAAGAGTTGGACACGACTGAGCAACTAACACTTTCACTTTCAGGACGACTTTAGCATCTATCTGTGCTTGTATGTACAGTTGGTGGGTAGACATGGTCTGCTTCAGAATTATTAAGTTATCTGGAATAAGAGTCACATCTGCCGTGATCTCAGGGAGTTGCCTGGAATCCATAGAATGAGAAATGAGTATCCCACGCTTCCTTGTCTTTAAGCTGAGGCACTAACTAGATAGCAGGGGTTAACGGAATATTCAGGCGGAATGAGAGATCCATTACACTTGCCACAAATGAACACAGATGGACACTCTTCAAACAGAGATTCATACTGAATTTTAATGGGACTCTTCTGCGGAACACATTTGCAAGACGGATCATAGCATATTCATACTTCCCTTTAGTTTGCCAAATGTGAGATAAATAAGAAACCTGCTTGTACTTTAAATATTCTAACCATATAGATGCATATTTCAAATGTATATGTCTGCAATAAATATTTGTTGAATGAATATGAATGTATATATACAAACATATATGAAGCAACATGAACATGTACATTTAATTTGACAAATATTTGTTGCGTACTTACTGGATGTAAACTTGGGATGAAGAGTGGAGGGAATCACAGGTTTATTTTCTGCTCCCAAGGAGCTTTTTGAAGGGAGGTGAGACACTCATTGTTACTCCGGAAGTGTGGTCTCTGGCCCAACAGCATTTGCACTGAGTGGAGTGGGGGCTTCTTAGACATGCACATTTTCATCCCGTTATAGACCTCCTGAATCAGAGTGCTGCAGTTGGGGATCCAGCAGAGATTGTTTCTAGAAACCTTCCAAAGGAATCTGATGCACATGAAAGTGTCAGAAGCATTGGGTGACAGGAAAGCTTGACTGTGCTAAAGGATGTTAGAGATTACTTTCCTCTGGGGACATTTGAGAGGACTTGAAGGAGGTGGTATTTGACCAGAGCCATGGAAGACAAGTAGATTTTAAATGATAGAAATGGGTAAGAAAGGGAATAAAGTCAGAGAGAAGAGCAGGAGTCAAATGAGCTTGTTGAGGTCAGAGTTCTAGGCTGCCTGTGGCTGCGAACCTGGATTGAAGTCGGGCAGTAATGGGCTCTGTCATCGTTAGTGTTACTTTGGAAGAGAGGAGGAGAAAAGCGTATTAT